>CAUYPK010005209.1:0-27298 GCA_963574355.1 Loris lydekkerianus | reverse complement strand
ATTGATGGGCACTTGGGCTTTTTCCATGACTTAGCAATTATGAATAGGGCTGCGATAAACATTCTGGTACAAATATCTTTGTTAAGATGTGATTTTTGGTCCTCTGGGTATATGCCCAGCAGAGGAATTACCGGATTGAATGGGAGATCTATTTTTAGATCTCTATGTGTTCTCCATATATCTTTCCAAAAGGAATGTATTAATTTAGGGCTTTCACATGAAAGCTATAACCCAGTTACAACCTAAGAATCGGGATAAGGGGGAAAGGGAGAGGAGGGAGGGGGGAGGTGGGTGGAGGGAGAGATACTGGTGGAATTACACCTGAGGGGCATCTAACAAGGGTATATGTGAAACTTCGTAAATGTGGAATATAAATGTCTTGGCATGGTAACTGGGAAAATGCCAGGAAGGCTATGTTAGCTATTGTGATGAAAATGTGTCAAATGGTCTGTGAAGCTAGTATATGATGCCCCATAATCATATCAATGTATGCATCTATGATTTAATAAATTAAAAAAAAATAAAATAAAAAAATAATGCTCAGGGGGCAGCGCCTATGGCTCAAAGGGGTAGGCCACCCATATACCGGAGGTGGAGGGTTCAAACCCAGCCCTGGCCCCTCCACCTCCAAAATGCAAATAATAATAATAATAATAATGCTCAGTTAAAGTTGACAAAGAAGTGTCAAACATTTTCCAACCAGACATACAAGACTCAAGGATCAGTCTTTTAGTGTGCAAGAAACTTTGCTAGGTCTCTAGTGATCAATTCCCTCACAGGCCAACCAAATGAGTTCCAAAAGAGATTCAGTCACGTTGTCCAAAGTCACACAGCCAGTTAGTGACATTGCCATGCTGAATCCCAAGCATGCTGACTTTCAGCCTTCTGCTTTTTCACTAAAAATTCAGCCTGTGTATGAATTTTGCTTGGATGACTACATGAATGCCAACTCATAAATGTTTCTTGAGGACTCTACTTTCTTGATGAATGGTGGGGAGCTTAAAGTATACTCATTCTGACACAGTGATGAGGGAATGGAATTTTCTCCATTCTTTCTAGTTGAAGTCAATGGTTTACCAACAACCCTTGGAGGGAAAAAAATGAATCTTATATATTCATGTAAACCAAAAGACTCTGATGGTTTAAAACTTAATTCTTCTAAGTGCATTCAGATCCTTTGGGTAACACAGAATATACACTTAGTTGGTTCAAAATGTGAATGTTCTATTAAGACTATTCTAATCTCTAAGATTCTTATTCTGTCCTTCTCCCCAGAATGATATTTAAGTTCAAGAGTGACTTTCACAGTATCATGTTCATTCTTGTAAGGGAGAGAAAGCCCTCATGGATTCCTCTTCAGATTCTGCGTTCTCTTTGGTCTGTAATTGTCACCTTATGTCAACAACCAAGAAATCTGTTCCTCCTGGTTTGGGTTATTTTCTCTCATTTGTTACTGAAATCCATTGCCCTGGTCTTGAGAGCTGCAAAAACCTTTTCAGTCTTTCTACTTTTTTCATTCCTAATGTTATTTTTGCCTTTTATTTTTAGTTAACACATAATACTTATACATATTTTTGGATACAAAGTGATAATTTAATACATGTATACAATTGTAATGATCAAATCAGGGTAATTAGTATATTTATCACCTCAAAATTTTATCATTTCTTTATGTTGTGAACATTGAAAATTCTCTCTTCTAGTTTTTCGGAAATACACAATAAATTAATAGCTAACCTTGTAGAATGTCAGAACTCATTGCTCCATTCTAGCTATAATGTTACATCTCTTAACAACTTCTCATAATCCCCCCTTCCCTCCTACTCTCCTTATCTTCTGATACCTACAACTTAACTCTTTGCTACCATGACCTTAATTTTTTTCTAGTTCCCACATATGCATGAATGCACATGAGAACATCTTCCTGTGCCTGACTTATTCTGCTTATTATTATGTCCTCCAGGCTCATCCTTACTACTGCATGTGACAGGATTTCATTTTTTTTAATAGTTGAATAGAATTCCATAGTGTATATACAAGTCTGACAATTAAGTTTACAAACTCATCCTAGAAAACATGCCACATACCTCATTACTGAATATCACTACATTCACCTTTGAAGCACTCCCCTAGGGAAGCTATGCACCAATGCCAGTGCCTACCTTGTCCACCTTCAAAGCACTTTTGGTATTCTTTCTGGAATGACCTTCACAACTGTCATCAGATTACCCTTGATGACTTGCATGTCATCAGAATGTCTGCCTTTCAATATTTCCATTATCTTCAGGAAAAAGTCAATATTTCCATTATCTTCAGGAAAAAGTCATTGGAGCTAGACCAATGACTTTTTTTAGTAGGGAGGGTGTACCAATATATTTATTTGTTTATTGGCTAAAAACTCCCCCATAGATAGTGCCATTGTCATGATACAAGAGTCAAACCTTTCTCATGCCAAGATTTTCAATTAAAAATTTCCTGTTACTCTATCACATTTACTTGGTCTGCTGTGCTTCTCATAGTCTGCTGACCATTTTTATGCACAATTCAATTAATTTTTGCAATGTTTTCATCACTTCTGCTAGTTACTGGCTGTCCTTACTTCTGTTAATTGGTAACATTTTCTCTCTTCTCAGGAAAAAAAAAAAAAAAAAAAAAACATTTAATTTATTTATACGCTACCATTTTCTTCATAGTATTACCCCTATAAACTAAGTTTAACAAGAAATTTAGTGTTTGTTCATTGCTCTAATTCAAGCTCCAACATCCTCAGAAAAACACACAATAATGAACACCACTCGGCAAGACATTGCCACACATCAACACAAAAACAGCTGTTAGACACTGATATACCAAGGTTATGAAACCTTACTGAGTTGTTTGTACAGTGCTACCAACATAAACACATGGCAGCAAGTTTGAAAACTTAACTGTTAGACCATGTACAACAACCGTTATCATGGTTATTCCAGAAGAGTTTCAAAATTGCTTTGAAGGGTAGACTAGGAGCTGGCATCAATGCATAGCTTCTCAAGGGTATTTCAAAGGTAAATACAGTGATATTTAGCAAATGAGGCATGTAGTATTTTCCTAAGATGAACTAATGAACTTAATTGTCAGACATTTGTATTACATTAATTGATTTTCAGATGCTAAACCAACTTTGTGTTCCTGAGATAAATCCCATTTTGCCAAAGCATAAAATTCTTTCTGTACATTGCTGTATTTAATCCATGAGAATTTATTAAGGAATTTTGCATCTGTATTCAACAGAGATAGTCTGTAGTTTGCTTTACTTGCAATGTCTTTCTCTGCTTTTGCAATTGGCCCCATAAAATAAATTGAAAAGAATTCCATCCTATTTTTTGAAAGAGTTTGTGAAGTGTTAGTGTAATTCTTTTTAAAATATCTGATAAAATGTCACTTGTGAAGCAATCTGGGCCTGATTTTATTTATTTATGTTTTTGATTATTCATTGACCTTTTTACTTGTTTTACCTTATTCAACTCAATTTTCTATTTTTTCTTTTTTCTTTCTTTTTTTTTTTTGAAAAAAGTCTTGGTATTTTTTGTCTTTCTAAAAATTTGTTCACTTACTCTACATATTATACAAAAAGTATTGTCTTATATTCATTTTAAATTTTTTTCAATTAAGTAGCAAAAATTCATCTTTCATTTCTAACATTATTAACATGAGTGTTCCCTCTTTTTTCTTTAGCCAGGCTTGTTAAAATGCTTGTCAATTTTGTTCATCTTTTGAAAAAAAACTTTTGTTTTAATTGATTTTTTCTATTTTTTTATTTTGACTAATTTATTTCCATTCTAATTTTTACCATCTCTTCTTTTTTTTCTTGATTCAAATTAGCTTGCATTTCTTTTATCAGTGTCTTAAGAAGAAAGGTTTGGTGAGGTCATTGATTTCAGATGTTTTTGTTTTCTTTTTTAAAAACTCAGGCAATTATATCTGAAAATTTTTGTCTAACACCTTTAGGAACATGGCATACTGTTAAAACACTATTTTTATTTTTATTCATCTAAAAGTACTTTTTAATTTTTCTTGTGATTTGTGTTGAACCATTTATTTAGAAATATGTTGTCTTATTTTTACATATTTGTGAATTTCCCAAATTTCCTTTTTTTTTGTTGTTGTTGAATTTTCTTGTGGTTGGGAAGCAAACTATGGATGAGTTAAATCTTTTTAAGTTTATTGAGACTTGTTCTATGGTCTAACACAGAGTCTATTCTGGAGAAGACCAAGTATTCTTCTGTTGTTGGGTGAAGTGTTCTAAATATGTCAGTTAAGTATAATTGCTTTATAAGTTTGCTCAGGTCTTTCATTTCCTTGCTGATCTTATGCCTAATTATTCTATTACATTGTTGATAGTGGGATAGTGACATGTTCAATTATTATTGGTGAACTTTTATTTCTCTCTTCAAATATGTCAGTTTTGCAATACGTATTTTGGATTTCCACTACTAAATGCACATATGTTTATATTTACTTTATCTTCTTGATGGATTAATCATTTTAGTACTAAAAATATCTTAGTCTTAATAACATGTTTTGTCTTAAACTCTATTTTGCATTAAGTTAGTATAACTGTGCCAGCTCTCTTTTGGTTATCATTTGCATGGAACATTCTTTGTGACCTTTATTCTTTCAATCTATTAATATCTTTGAATCTAATGTGTGCATCTTTCATACAGCACACGGTGCATCATGGTTTTTCCTCCATTCCACAAATCTCTGCCTCTTAATTGCAAAGTTTAATCTATTTATATTTAATGTATGTAATGATAGTTAATATTAGTGTCTTCTGTTTGCTATTCATTCCCCATATAGTATCTTTTTATTTCTAAAATCTTTTATTCTTGCCTTATTTTGTATGAGATAGATACTTTTTAGCTCAACATTTGAATTCCTTTTTTATTTAAATTTTTTTAATTCCAATAGATTAAGGAGGTACAAGTTAAATTCTGTTACATACATATGTCATATAGTGGTCAAGTCTGGGATTTTAATATACTCATCACCCAAGTAATGTACATTGTAACAAATAAGTAACTTTTTTATTTCTTATACCCATTGCCATTTTTAGTGTATATATATTTTAATTATGTTCTTGGTGATTGGTCTACAGTTTCCATTAACATCATACTGTATAACAATCTAGTTTGAATTAATGCCAAATTAATTTCAGTACTATACAAAACCCTTCCTAATATGGTTCTGTTTTCCATTTTAACATGTTATTGCCACAAATTATATCTTTATATGGTGAAGCTATCAAACAGATCTATAATTATTCCTTTATACATTAATCTTTTAAATTTTAAAAAGAAAATAAAATGATGTGTATATGTATATATGTACGTTCTCTCTTGTATTTACCTATGTAAAGACACCTTTATTAGTGCTCTCTATTTTTGCATGTGAATTTGAGTTACTGCCTAATGTCCTTTCATTTCAACCTTAAAGACTACCATTAGTATTTATTGTAACATTTGACTCCTAGCAATAAACTTTCTAATTTTTTATATTTAAAATATATTAATTTATTTTTCATTTTTGGAAAATAGCTTTACTAGTTATAAAATCCTTCACTAGTAGTTGTTTTCATTTAGTACTTTAAGTATTTCATCCCACTTTATTCTGAACTCTAATGTTGCTGATGAGAAATCAGCTTTCAGTCTTATTGAACATCCTCTGTAATGATGAGTCATTCTTGTCGTGATGCTTTGAAGATTCTTTGTATTTGCACTTGAGACATTTGATTATCATTGGCTTAAGAGTGTGGTTATCTTTGAATTCATCCTACTTGGAGTTTAATGGGATTCTTGGTTGTATAGATTAATGTTTTTTATCAAATTTTAGAAATTTCTTGGCCATTATTTATTTAAATATTCTTTCTGACTATTTTCTTTCTCTCCTTCTGGGACATCCATTTAATGTATGGTGGTGCATTTTTGCATATCCCAGAAGTCTCCTAGGCTTTGTATATTTTTCTTTATTCTTTTTTTCTTCTGTTCCTCAAATTGAATATTTTCCACTAATATCTTTGAGTTTGTTGATTGCTTTTTTTTAATTTAATTTTTTATTATTAAATTATAGCTGTGTACAATAATGTGATCATGGGCAACATACACGGGTTTTATAGACTGTTTGACACATTTTCATCACACTAGTTAACATAGCCTTCCTGACACTTTCTTAGTTATTGTGTTAAGACATTTATATTCTACATTTACTAAGTTTCACATGTACCCTTGTAAAATGCACCGCAGGTGTAATCCCACAAATCACCCACCTTCCGCCCATCCTCTGCTCTTGATCCCGTCCCTCTCCCCCTTCCCCATATTCTTAGGTTATAACTGGGTTATAGCTTTCATGTGAAAGCCATAAATTATTTTCATAGTAGGGCTGAGTACATTGGATACATTTTCTTCCATTCTTGAGACACTTTCCTAAGAAGAGTATGTTCCAGCTCCATTCATGAAAACATGAAAGAGTTAAAGTCTCAAT
This sequence comes from Loris lydekkerianus, assembly GCA_963574355.1. Taxonomy (NCBI): domain Eukaryota; kingdom Metazoa; phylum Chordata; class Mammalia; order Primates; family Lorisidae; genus Loris; species Loris lydekkerianus. The sequence continues at coordinate 20,779 of CAUYPK010005209.1, read as the reverse complement.
CTTTCTTTAAGATTGCATAATATTCCACAGTGTACATATACTACAATTTATTAATCCATTCGTGGATCGATGGGCACTTGGGCTTTTTCCATGACTTAGCAATTATGAATTGGGCTGCAATAAACATTCTGGTAAAGTATCGTTGTTATAAAGTGATTTTTGGTCTTCTGGGTATATACCTAGTAGAGGAATTAAAGGATTGAATGGCAGATCTATTTTTAGATATCTAAGTGTTTCCCAAACATCTTTCCAAAAGGAATGCATTACTTTGCATTCCCACCAGCAGTATAGTAGTGTTTCCTTTTCTCCACATCCACGCCAAAATCTCTGGTCTTGGGATTTTGTCATATGGGCTAATCTTACTGGAGTTAGATGATATCTCAAAGTAGTTTTGATTTGCATTTCTCCGATGATTAAAGATGATGAGCATTTTTTGATAAGTCTGTAGGCCATGCTCCTGTCTTCTTCAGAGAAGAAGCCTGTGATGGGATCACTTGTTCTTTTCTTGCTTATACATTTGAGTTCTTTGTGGATTCTGGTTATTAATCCTTTGTCGAAGACATGACCTGCAAATATCTGCAGGTTTTTCTGAGGGCTGTTTGTTTGCTTTACTTACTGTGTTCTTTGCTGTGTAGAAGCTTTTTAGTTTGATCAGGTCCCAGTAGTGTATTTTTGAAGCTGCTTCAATTGCTTGGAGGGTCCTCCTCATAAAATACTCTCCCAGACCGATTTCTTCAAGTGTTTTCCCTGCACTGTCTTTAATATTTTTATAGTTTCACGTCTTAAGTTTAAATCTTCAATCCAGTGAGAGTCTATCTTAGTTAATGGTGAAAGGTGTGGATCCAGTTTAAGTCTTTTACAGATCACCAGCCAGTTCACCCAGCACCATTTGTTAAATAGGAAATCTTTTCCCCACTGAATGTTCGTAACTGGCTTATCAAAGATCACATAATGGTAAGTAGCTGGATTCATCTCTTGCTTCTCTACTCTGTTCCAGACATCTAGTTCTCTCTTTTTGTGCCAGTACCATGCTGTTTTGGTCACTATTGAGTAATAGTATAGTCTGAGGTCTGGTAGCATGATTCCTCATGCTTTGTTTTTATTTCTGAGTAATGAATTGGCTATTTGAGGTTTTTTTATGATTTCATATAAAGCAAAGTATTATTTTTTCAAGATCTTTAAAGTATGACAGTGGAACTTTAATAGGCATTGCATTAAAATTGGATATTGCTTTGGGTAGTATGGACATTTTAAGAATGTTGAGTCTTCCCAGCCATGAGCATGGTATGTTTTTCCATTTGTTAACATTTTCAGCTATTTCTTTTCTTAGAGTTTCATACTTCTCTTTATAGAGATCTTTCATGTCCTTTGTTTGATAAACTCCCAAATATTTCATCTTCTTTGGCACTTCTGTGAATGGAATAGAGTCCTTAACTGTTTTTTCACCTTGACTATTGTTGGTATATGTAAAGGCTACCAATTTATGAATGTTGATTTTGTAACCTGAGACGCTGCTGTATTCCTTGATCATTTCTAAGAGTTTTGTAGTAGAATCCCTGGTGTTTTCCAAATATTCATTCATATCATCTGCAAAGAGTGAAAGTTTGATCTCTTCTGACCCTATGTGGATACCTTTGATTGCCTTTTCTTTCCTAATTGCGATGGCTAAATCTTCCATTACAATGTTAAAGAGCAGTGGAGACAATGGGCAGCCTTGTCTGGTTCCTGATCTGAGTGGAAATGATTTCAATTCAACTCCATTCAATACGATATTGGCTTTGGGTTTGCTGTAGATGGCCTCTATCAGTTTAAGAAATGTCCCTTCTATACCAATTTTCTTAAGTGTTCTGATCATGAAGGGATGCTGGATATTATCAAAAGCTTCTTCTGCATCAACTGAGAGAATCATATGGTCTTTGTTATTTAATTTGTTTATGTGCTAAATTATACTTATAGATTTGCATATATTGAGCCAGACTTGAGAACCTGGGATAAAACGGACTTGGTCATGATGTATAATTTGTTTGATGTGTCTCTGGATTCTGTTTGTTAGGATCTTGTTGAATATTTTTGCATCTATATTTATAGTGATATTGGTCTATAATTTTCTTTTCTTGTTGGGGCTTTTTCTGGTTTGGGGATTAGGGTGGTGTTTGTTTCCTAGAACGTGTTTGGTAGTCTTCGTTCTTTTTCTACATTTTGGAACAGGTTGAGTAATAGGTACTAATTCCTCTTCAAAGGTTTTGTAGAATTCTGACATGAAGCCATCTGGTCCCGGGCTTTTCTTTTTAGGGAGGTTTTGTATGGTTGATGCTATGATATAGGCCTGTTCAACATTTCCACTTGATTCTGGTTAAGTCTTGGAAGGTGACGTGCTTCCAAGTATTGGTCAGTTTCTTTAAGATTTTCATATTTCTGAGAATAAGGTTTCTTGTAATATTCATTAAGGATTTTTTGAATTTCTGAGGAGTCTCTTGTTATTTCGTCTTTGTTGTTTCTGATTGATGAGATTAGAGATTTTTACTCTTTTTTTTTTTTTTTACTGGTTAGGTTAGCCAAAGGCTTATTTATTTTACTGACTTTTTAAAAAAACAGCTTTTTGATGTATTGATCTGTTAAATAATTCTTTTGTTTTCAATTTCATTTAATTCTGCTCTAATTTTGGTTATTTCTTTCCTTCTGCTGGGTTTGGAGTTAGAATGTTCTTCCTTTTCCAGTTGCTTGAGATGGCCCATTAAATTGTTAACTTCCTCCCTTTCTGTTCTCTTGAGGAAGCCTTGCAGTGCTATAAATTTCCCTCTTAGGACTGCCTTTGCGGTATCCCAGAGATTCTGATAATTCGTGTCTTCATTGTTGTTTTGTTCCAAAAATTTGGCAATTTCCTTCTTGATCTCATCTCTGACCCAGCTATCATTCAGCATAAAGTTATTTAACTTCCATGTTTTTGTTTGAGTATGCAGATTCCTATTGTTATTGAGTTCAACTTTTATTCCATAGTGGTCCCAGATGATGCAAGACATAATTTCTATTCCTTTAAATTTACTGAGGTTAGATTTGTGACCTCAGATGTGATCAATTTTTGAGTATGTTCCATGGGCTGATGAGAAGTATGTGTATTCAGTTTTAGGGGGATGAAATGTTCTGTAGATGTCTGCTAAATCCAAATGTTGCATGGTTAGGTTTAAATCTAAAGTTCCTTTGCTCAGCTTCTTATTGGAGGATCGATCCAACACTGCCAAAGGAGTGTTGAAATCTCCGACTATTGTCAAGCTGGAGGAAATCAAGTTGCTCATGTCTGTTAGAGTTTCTCTTATTAATTGAGGTGAATTCTGGTTGGGTACATAAATATTAATAATTGAAATCTCATCATATTAACTATTACCCTTAACAATATGAAGTGACCATTCTTATTCTTCCTTACTTGTGTTGGTTTGAAGATTATTGTGTCTGCAAATAGAATTGCAACACCTGCTTTTTTCTGATTAAAATTTGCCTGAAATATAGATGACCATCTTTTCACCCTGAGTCTATATTTATCTTTTAAGTTAAAATGTGACTCTTGTAAGCAGCAAATATCTGGCCTGTGTTTTTGTATCCAGTCAGCTAACCTGTGCCTCTTTAGAGAACAGTTTAAGCCATTCACATTTATGGAGAATATTGATAAGTCTGGTAAAATTTTGGGTATCGAGTTTTTTTCAAATTCTAGTGGACATTTTTAAGCCTTTCACCCCTGTGGAAGTTGGAGTTTGATCAAAAGTTTCTGAGTGAGTTTACTTTTGTGGTAGAGGATTGGGCTGGTCATTATGGAGCATAGGTCTGAGAATATACTGAAGACCTGGTTTGGTTATGGCAAATTTCTTCAACATATGAATGTCATTAAAGTATTTAATTTATCCATTATAAATGAAACTCAGTTTAGCTGGATACAGGATCCTGGGTTGAAAGTTATTTTGTTTTAGGATATTAAAAGTCGATGACCACCCTCTTCTGGCTTGAAAAGTTTCAGCAGAGAGATCTGCAGTCATTCTAATATTCTTTCCTTTTAAGGTAATGGATTTCTTACATCTGGCTGCTTTCAGAATTTTCTCCTTCATATTAACTTTAGTGAAGTTAATTATGATATGCCTTGGGGATGTCTTATTCGAATTGAGTTGTGCTTGGGTTCTGAAACTGTCTGTTGTCTGAATTTCAGAATCTCTTGGCATGTCTGGAAAATTCTTTCATACTTTCATGGAGAAGGGCCTCTGTGCCTTGAGAGACCACTTCATCACTTTTAGGGATTCCAATGAGGCAGATATTAGCCTTCTTCAAATTATCCCAGAGCTCTCTGAGAGAATGATCCATTTTTTTCTGTCCATTTCTCTTTCTCTTTGAGAGTTTGGGAGCATTCAAAAGCTTTGTCTTCAATGTCAGAAATCCTTTCTTCTGCTTACTCCACTCTGTTACTGAGGGATTCTACTGTATTTTTCAGATCTTTGAGGGCTACAAATTCTTGCTTCAGTGCATCAAAATCTTTGGTGGTTTTGTCTTTAAATTCATTAAATTTTTGAGACAACTTTTGAATTTCTCCTTAAATTTGTAGTTCCAACTTTTGAATTGCTGCTTGAATTTCTAATTCCAAATTATTCTCCATTCTATTAATCTTGTTTGCAATCCAAATTCTGAATTCAATTTCTGACATCTCGGCCATCTGTTTATGAATGTGATCTTCAGTTACATCTGCCATATCTTTCCTTGGTGGGGAGGGTTGATCTATTCTTGTTATTCATGTTACCAGAGTTTTTCCACTGATTCCACCTTATGATTATTTTAACATTTGATTTTTCCCCTGGAGCTTTGTTGAGGACCCATAGAGTGCTATGACCTGAGAAACTGGGGACCTGTTTGGTGTGGTGGGGCTAAGTGGTTTGGTCTTGTTTTCAGCTGGTCTCTGTCCGACCCTAGTGAAACAGTTACTCTGGATTGAAGTCTCAGCTGTAGAGAAATACCAGCAGTTAAGTGACCCCGCCCCCCACAGGCAACAACTGAAAAAGGAAACTCAAACCTTCCTATAAGCACACACCCAGGGCACCACTTGAATAGTCCTCTGGCAATTGGCTCAATTCAAAAGTTCCAAATGAAAAAAATTGTCTCAGTCAGCACCTGTTTCAGGTAGGAGACTTTAAAAGGTCTATGGCAACTGGATCACAGGTGTCTGGTGACAGCTCAGATATGACTTTCTCCGGTGCTCCGTGAAGTCAGGAGGACACACCCAGCAAATAGATTAGTCTGGGAAGGTTGATGCCTCCTTCTCCACCATGCACCTCTGTCACACCCAGTCACTGATAGCCATGCAGGGCTGTGACCCAGTTGCCTCTAGTAAACAGATACTACAAGGGTTTGCACCTGTTTCTGAATCACAAGGAAATCTATATCTGCTCAGCCACGCTGCTGTGCTCTGCCTCTATCCAGCATGGGGAGGTGAGGCCTGACAACCTTGGGCACTTGATGGAGGTTGGGGGATGTTCGCTCAGTTCCAGCCCCACCCCTGATTGATGTTACTGATAGAACAGAACAGAACAATTTTATGGGAATTTGTTTCTGTCCCTGATAAATTTCCCTGCAGAAGAGAAGCTGTTTTGAGTTCCCAGAGCCTGTGCCTCTGGCCCTGTCTTTCCTCATGCAGGTTTGTATTCGGTTAACTGTCAGTTCTAGCCTCCTGCCTTCCTTTGTCTATAGGCTGACCATCCCCTGAGGGCCGGGTGCATCTTAAGGTCAGTAAAGCAGTCCTCTGAGTCAGCCCAGCCCTGGGATATTTCCAGCTCTGTGTGTACGTTTTCTAGTTCCCACGCTCCACCCAGGCCAGAACCACCTTAGGCAAACCCTTTACTCACGTGGCCTGCGTTTCCGTCCCAGATATGTTCCGCTGTGGTTGCTACCTGAGAAGATGCCTAGCCTCCTCTGGTTGCCCAGGGAGACAGGGGGTGTGGCTTCAAAATATTCGGGAGTGAGCCCTATTGTTGCCAAACACAGCTGCTGCTCTGCACCTCGGGGCACTGGTGTGGTTCCCTCTCAGCCAACCGCCCTCTCCTCACTCCCATGCCACAGAACCAGCACTGACCAGCTACAGTCTAGGCCCTGTCCACACCCCTCGAGAAATCTCCCAAGAATCTGGACTGCCGGGGACAGGCCTCCAGACCTCAGAGTGAGAGTGGAGGGGAGTACTGGGAGCTCAGAATTGCAGGTAGAGAATATATACACTTTTATACAGTTTTATGTCTGGCAGGAGAATGCTGTGACACCCTAGTAGGGGATGTAGGTCCAGTTTTTAGAGGTTCTCTTCTGTGGAGTGTAGTGGGAGAAACTTTGAACTCTTCTTGTTTGTTTGTGGAGCACTCTGAGCCATTCTCATGGGGAAGGGGACTCCCATCCACTTGGTGATGGATTTTGTACCTTTTGTTTGTATCCTTGGGTTCGCAGCTCACCTCACCAGGGTTGATGTGCATTCTACAACCTCTTCTCTTGAAGCAGCTCTAATCCACCAGCTTACTTGCTAAATTTCTGTCCTTTAACTCTCCTTCTGGATGGGAACCTCTGTGGAAAGCTGGCTTCAGTCAGCCATCTTGTCTCTGCCCCACCCTATTGATTGTTTCTTTTGAATACTGAGATCTGACTTTGAGTTTTTCTTGTATTTTTTTAATTTTAATTATTGTGCTTCTCCACTGCAGGATTTCTATTTTGTTCCTTTTCTAATTTATAATTCTATTGATATTATTTATTTTGTGAGACATCATTCTCACATTTCTATTTTTTTTTATACATAGTTTTCTATAGCTCTTTGAATTTATTTAATGTAGCTGATTTAAGAAGTCTTTGATTAGCAAATGCAATGTCTGAGCTTCCTCTGGTACAATATCTGTTGATATCTTTTATGTGTGGGTTATACATTCTTGTGTCTTTCCCCATTTTATGACTTTTTGTTGAAAATTAGATATTGCACACATTATGTTATAGCAATTATGGAAATAAGATTTTCCCTCTCTTTTCCCCATTGATGTTTGCTTGTTGTACTTGTCTTTCTATTTATTTGGTGACTTTTGTAAATTAATTCTGTGAAGTTTGTTGTCTCTGTCATTTTTTGACCACTAAATCCTCTACTCTGTTACTTTAGTGATCAGCTTATAATTAGACCAAGATTTTGCTAAACACCTGGAACCAATAAGGTTCTCAGTCTTTGTCACAGAATTCTGTGTTTGTTTTGGAAAATGCTTTCATTATTCAGTTGGCTAGTTAACAACTCTGCTTTAGCCTTCACTTCCTATATGTACAGAACTTCAAGGTCAACCTAATATGAGAGCTTAGAGTCTTCTCAGACCTTCCTGAGCATGGAAATAGAGAGGCACAGTCCAAACATGTGCATTGTCATTTTTATTCCCAGAACTATTTCAAAGTTTTTCATAGTCTCTTTGATATCTTATTCTTCATTTTTCAATGTAAAGTTTCATTTACTCTATCATTTTTTCCTGTGAACCATTGCCTCAGGCACAAGTGACAGTAATACATTTGATAACACTCCCTGGAGATAGGTTTTTAGCACAAGGGAAACTCAAGCAAGGTTGAAAAAGAAGAGCCATTCAAGGGTCATTGAGGGAACTACCAGACAAGTCAAATAATTACTCTTCTCTGGAAATGATATTTTAAGAGAAATACTGTACTCCCTCTGGAACCAAGAATATTGGTTATTACAGTTCAAGGCTACTAATGAGCTGGAGATCTGGAGATGGGACTGGTGTAAGTTAAAACATCACAAATATTGCTGTTTTCACTACGATATATTTATTTAGATTGCTTAACATTTCCTTGGTTGCTGCTGGTTACTTTTCAGAGTTGAATAAAAAATATTGGCACCTGTGGCTCAAAGGAGTAGGACACTAGCCCCATATGCTGGAGGTGGTGGGTTCAAACCCAGCCCCGGCCAAAAACTGGAAAAAAAAAAAAAAAGATTCTGATAGTTTTTAAAAGTTTATTTTATTTTTATGGAGGGAAAACTTTCTCAATTTCTTACTCCACTAGTTTTTTTTTTTTTTTTTTTAACCAGTGTTCTGTCTTTCATGTTTTAAAGATAGTTTTGCTGAATTTAGGATTCTTTGTTGACAGTTTATTTCAGCACTTCGTATATGTCATCTCAATGCCTTCTGGCATTCATTCTTTCTCATAAAAAGTTAGTTGTTTCACTTGTAAATCACATTTTGTTTTTCTATTACTTTTTAAAGAGATTTTGGGTGAAGACAATTCGGTTTATAGTAGTTACACATTGAGGTTCTAGGTCAATATGAATTTGGGTGACACTATGAATAGTGTCCATTAATTCCGTAAGTGGATAATTAATTTCATTTGCTATACTTTTCAACTACAGAATTTCCATTTTTTTAAAATTCCATCTGTCTATTGATAGTTTCTCTCTAAGTAAAAACTGTCATCATTCAGTTTTTTACATTTTTGTTTGGGTTTGTTTGTTTGTTTGTTTTTTGATGTAGTGTCATGTTGTTCAGCCTGGTCTTGAATGCTAGGCTTAAGCAGTTCTCTTAATCTAAGCCTCCCACATAGCTGAGATTGCAAGTGCATGCTACTATTCTTGGCTTTTTACTTTTTTAATTGTGATTTCTTTAATTCTTTAAACACATTTATAATATGTTCTAAATATTTTGTATGCTAAGTCCCCTTTCTTTTGCCTGATTTTTCCCTTCATGCTTTCTGTATAAAGCATGAAGTATTTCTCATTTTTGTTGTTATTATTGAAAAATGAACATTTTAGATAATATATTACAGCAACTCTAGCCATCAGGGTGTATTGTTGTTATTGCTTGTTTGATTAGTTGGTTAGTGACTTGGCTGGATTATTTCATTAAAATGCATTTCATCTACTGTGTGAAGACTTTGATGTTACACATCAAAGAAAGCAGCCTTGGGCTGCAGTGTTAACAACTATTGGGATGACAATACTTTTAGTGGGGCTCTTTTTAATTGTCTTTCCCTGATATCTCTGATTAACTCTCTGCTTCTGTTGGTATCACACCCAGTTCATGGGGTACACTAGAAGTCTTCTGAATCCTCTTATTATTTTTGACAATGCCTAAGGCATATATTTCTCCACAGTGTTATCCAATTAAATTTGGACCCTTTTGCAAAGGCAGGTTTGGGGCTGATCTTTGAAGTTTGTTCTGACCCTGAGAGAGAACTCATAAGCTGTCTCCCTGGTTCACTATGGTGAACTCTTTCCTATGCTATTGTTTTCAATAATGACAATAATAACAAAAATCACTATTACTGTCAACTGTACACTTGGGCTTGACCTCCTTCACACTCTGTTCCAAATAAAGTCAATTACCTTGGGCAGTACTTGAGAGCCCTTTGTTCTTATGGCATGCCTCTCACCCTGGGAAAACCCTCTGAACTACTGGTCCCATGTTTGGGGCTAGGAATTGGGATAGTGGTCCACTTTTCTTGATGTGACATACTGTTTCATGAGTAGAGTACTGGCAGTGGTGGTAGCCTCTGGTCTTCTTTGTTTGCTCCTCCCACTATGAAATCTTTACCTCGGTAACAGACTGGAATAAGGAAATTAGTGCTTTATTCTTTTAATCCATGAGGCCTGGGCAAAGCCTCACCTATGGATAAGGGATATATGGAGTAATCCAGCTTCTATCCTCCAGGCTTCATTTATCCAGAATTTAGCCTCTGCAACTTAGAGTTCAAGGGGCAGAGGGCATGAGAAATGCTGAAGTCCTGGACCTTACAGGAACATAACATAAAGTTTGAATGAGAGTTGGAGGGAGCAGGAACTCTTTAGTCTTGAGCACACTTCTCCATACCTATTTGGAATTTAAGGAAAATCTGAGGCTGAGTTGCCACAGACTCTTCCTGACCTTACTACAATTTAGTATATATTCTTGAAGAAATGTTTCTTTATTTGCTTTATCACCATAGGACAATTTCCAGACAATTTCCACAGTGATTTGTCTGTCTCTCTCTCTCTCTCTCTCTCTCTTAGTAATTTTCACCATTTATGGCTGTTTCAAGAAGAGTGGGTCCATGGAGTTTCTCCATGTGCCATTCCAACACAAAACCAAAGGCTCTGTATCTTTATTTTCTTTGAAGATACTTTCAATTTTATCGTGAAAGTCTAACATAATTTCAGGCATGGCAAGAAACTACTCTTATGTAATTTCCTGAAATCCCTATTGTCTGTAGGGATTTTCAGATGAACTCTTGAGTCTGAAGAATATTGTTTCTTAAATAGACTTTAAGAGCCCATTTTGGGACTCAGAAGTTAAATATTGACTCTTTCTACATTCTATAAATATCTGAATATTTCTTGGGTCAGTGGATGTGTCTGATTAAATATAAAGACAATCCCATCATAGGAGATGTCAGTAAGAAAGAACAAAATAATACACTAAAAGGTATAATCTTGCTACCCATTTCATTATGCTATGTGAAAATTCAATGTAATTTTACTCATTAGGCATATGAACCTGTAAACACAGCATACAAACCAAACTTTTTGCCAATAAATTATGCACAAGCACACACTGCATATGGCTCTCATTTTGCAAAATGAAAATATTTTATTTTCTATTTATTTTTCTTGTTTGTTTTTTATTGTTTGGGTTTCATGAAGGTTTGGGATTCATGGTAATCTTGGGATTCAAGAATTAGGTTACACTGATTGCATTTGTTAGATAAAGTCCCTCTTATAATTGTGTCCTGCTCCCAAGAGGTATGCCATACACCGTGATCCACATCCCCCACCCTTCTTTCCTCTCCCCACTTGCTCATTCCCCTATCCCCCCTTGTATTACTTCATTTGCTGCCTTCATATTAGAATTGAGTACCTTGGATTCTTGCTTCTCCATTCTTGTGATGCTTTACTAAGAAGAATGTGTTCCACTCCAATCCAGGCTAATACAAAAGATGTAAAGTCTCCATCTTTTTTAGTGTATGAATAGTATTCCATATACCACAACTTGTTAATTTATTCCTGGGGTGGTGGGCATTTAGGCTGTTTCCACATTTTAGGGATTGTAAATTGAGCTGCAATAAACAATCTGGTGCAAATGTTCTTATGATAGAAGGATTTTTTTCTTTTAATCACTCAGAGTACAGACCTAGTAATGGAATTGCAGGATCAAATTGGAATTCTAATTTGAGTTCTTTGAGGATTCTCCATACTTCCTTCTGAAAAGGTTGTATTAGTTTTCAGTCCCACCAGCAGTGTGAAAGTGTTCCCTTCTCTCCACGCCCATACCAGCATCTGCAGCTTTGAAATTTTGTGATGTGGGCCATTCTCACTGGAGTTAGGTGATATCTGAGGGTAGTTTTAATTTGCATTTTTTTCTGATTAGGGAAAATGAGCATTTTTCAGTGTTGAGAACAGGTCTAAGTATTTTCTGTAGAGCTGGTGTTATGGCGAATTTCCTCAGTGCTTGTATATTTTCAAAAGATTTGACTTCTCAATCAATTTTGAAGCTTAGTTTAGCAGGATACAGAATTTTGGGCTGAAAATAGTTTTGTTTAAGAATGTTGAAGGTAGATGACACTGCTCTTCTGGCTTGGGAGCTTTCAGTTGAAAAGTCTGCTGTCATCCTAATGTCTTTGCCTCTGTAGGTCAGTTGGCACCTACTCCTGGCTGCTTATAGAATTTTTTCTTTCATCTTGACTTTGGACAGTTCATTACATGTGTCTTGAAAAAGCTGTGTTTGACTTGAGATGACACAGGGGTTCAATATCCATCTGAAAGGAGTGTGTCCAGGTCTGTAGTAAAACTTGGGGACTTTTCATTTATGATAGCTCCCGGTAGGGCTTCCATTCCTTTGGGATAATCTTCCTATTCATGGATCCCTATTATTTGTATGTTTGAATGCTTCATAGAGTCTCGTAGTTCTCTAAGTTCCTGTTCTGCTTTCTCTCTCTTCTTTTCTGCATTTTTAACTACCTGGGTTAACTCAAAAACTTTATCCTCTACCTCTGGTATCCTTTCTTCACTGTGGTCTAACCTATTTTTGATGCTTTCTACTGCACCTTTACATTCCCTGATTGTCTCCTTCATTTCCTTAAACTCCACCATATCCTTTCTATATTCTACGTATCTCTCATCCAACTTTTGGTTCTGTCTTTCCATTTTCTTGTCCATTCCTTTTATTGTCTTTATTGTCCATGGTTTAAATTCCCTTTCTGTCAAGTTCATTAATTCTTTATAGGTGGAGTCTTCTGCATTAGCTGCCTCATGGTCTCTTGAATGAGTTCCTCTGTTTTAGTTTTTCACTTTCCAAAATTTTTCTGTTGGCTCCTCTTCATGTCTTCTTTCTTCTTGTTCACCTCCTTGTTGTCCTTTTTCCTTCTCACTGTCCCATTTGCTTCAAATTACCTTGCCTCAGAGTTTAGGTCTTGAAGTACCTCAGCTTGAGCAAAGCCAAACTTCCTCATGGCCAAATAAACAGACATCCTTGCTCATGATGACAATATGTTGCAATATGTCACCAGAACAACAGGTGGCTCTGTGGTACTTTTAAGTGACAGAGAGCACAGCCTGAAACCTTTATGGTCCTTACTCCAAACTTAGTTGCCTTTGATGATCTCCTGATTGTTTCCTCTGCATTCAGACCCAACCATATTGGGATTTTAAAGCTCACAAGAATCCTTCAGGGGCAGTCTCACAATGGCCCCTGACTCAAGTTCCCATAGAGTGTGGGAGTCCCTCAGCCTGTCACATGAGTGGAATTATGATCCTGGCAGGTGGAATTAAGACAGCTATGGTTTAAGCTCTGGTTAAGACCTTTTAATGACCTTACCACGATGGCAACCCCCCAGCTGCTGAGACCTTCTCAGTATGGCTGCCTCCCCAGCCACAAACTGATAGGAAATCCACTCCAACTGGCATTCAAATCTGGTTTCTGTATACTGTTTGAGTCTGCCCACACTTCCGAGCTTTCCACTCAATGTGCAGCTTCTCCCAACAACTCAGAACTTTCCACTCAATGTGCAGCTTCTCCCAACAACTCAGAACTCCAGAAATGCTTCCTCCCATCCCACATCTCTGTAGGGGGCCAGCCAATCCCAGCTGGTTGCAATCACTTGCCTAATTTATCAGATTTTCACTGCTCTGGATCATACACTGTATTCAACTCACCACCTCCTTGCTATGATCCCTGAGCTATGACTCTGGGTAAGGTCCCCATCTCAGGTATGACTGGGCTCTCCATTTTTCTCCATGCATTCTAGGAGAACTCAGCTGAACAATCCTTCTGGTGTATCATCTTGCTACATCCCCATTATACCAAAATGCTTTATAAAAGTAAGTGATCATCCCTTTGTTTAGCTGAATTTTATGGGTGATTTTACTAGTAAATATTTTAAAGCAGGAAGTTTCTCTAGTATAAATATGAAGCTATTTTTGTATAAAACAAAGGTTCTTGTTTCCTATTTGTAGATATGCAAAATTTTAGCCTCTTCTATAACATGTACTTTATAGTATCTAGAGAATCTGAATTATAATCTAATCTCTTAGATTCAGTGTAGTCATCCTCCTCTTCATAATCTTCCCATTCCTTTCATAATACATAGCATAATTTCTTCTTTCTCCTTATCCTGAATTGCCACTACTACCCACCTATACTGATCCTCAAAAACTGCTATTTAACGAGGCCTATCCAACTTCATTTAGGAGAATTCTTCATCTGGTTCTAAGATTCTTAAATAGCAATGAGTGAGTCAACTGCTGTTGACTTCTGTTTGCCAGATGATGGCAGCAGAGCACTGTAAAATGCTAACAGGTCAGCCTGCTCAGGTAGGGACTGGTGTGTGAATTTAAATCTAGAGAACAGTTCCAGCCAAAATGTGCCAAAGAGGATAACATTTCAGAAGGAAGTTGCTTTCGCCCTTGTAGGATTAAAAGTCATGATATCTGGTAAAAATTATCTTTCAAAAATGACTTAAGAATTTTTCAATAAATTATAAAATAAAAATACACTGGGTTTGGATTAGTCCAAATTTCATGTTCTGTATTTACAGTTTAGGGACTAGATAATGGGCATATCAAATCCACCCCTTAATAAATTTATTAATCTTATTAAGTTTTCTTGGTCCCTTCAATTTCACTCTTTCAAGTTCAAACTCAGTGAGAACTGGGAAGGCTTAAGTTGTGATCACAGCTATTTCACTGATGAGCTGTTGTATAGGAAAGACAGTGTAATCACCCATAATCAGTCTGTAAGCCCTTTCCAAATTTGATGTTCTATAACTTCTAGGCCTTCTTCCTTTGGCTACTTCCATTTTTCTACACTGAGGTTCTCTACTTAAGTTCATAACTTAACATTTTACAAAGGCAGCATGGTGTGGTGGTTAATGACATGGATTCTGAATTGGTCACTTATTGACGGTGTGACTTTGAGCAAATGATTGAATTTCTCAGAGAGCTTCAGATTTCTTTGAAATGTTGATAATAAAGTTACATATCACACCAGGTAAATGAGAATATTAGTATATAAAGATTATACAAATTGATCATATTAATATAAAAACCATTAAGACTAGTACCTAGACAATAGTTAAGTTTTACATGTATGTAAATTATTATATTACACATGGGAAAATAAACCCAAGAAGAATCTTATTATTTCCTTTTACATCAATGAAATACAGATAAAATAGGAATTGGAAGAGTAGCCCTAATAGATTATAGTTATTTTAAACCATGATATTTGGGGGTTCAGAGCATAAACACCAGCAGGGCTAGCTTTGAGAGTAGGCGAAGCAATGGTCTTTCTGCCCTTCTGCTTAATGGGATTAGATAAGTTATCAGGCAGAAACTCTCTCAGCCCCAATTACAGATCACTGCTTATGATTTCACCACTGCAGATTATACTATCTAAGATTTAAGAATAGTAGTCCCCAACCAGATGAGGGAGGAGCACCTGATAATCTTTGCATGCTATGGAATAGAGGAAGTGAGCAATTTGAAAATGGCCCTTAGGAAAGTTGGGCCCAAATTTCCCTATTCCCCACCCCACAAGAACTATTTTAGGAGTCATTACTATGTTAATATTCTGCAATGGAGTCATGCCTAAAGGAAAGTGGAATTATGAAAAAGAATTGGAAAGAAGGTGTAAAGAAACTTAGAGACAGGAAACAATTGATAAACAGTTTGAGTAGGTGGTCCAAATATGGATTTATCCTACTTCATGATTGTCTTCAGGTTTGGCCCTCTATCACTTTAGTTGACTCTTAGTTGACTAGAGAAGGGAAATCCAAACCCAGAAGGCTGAGATACAGCTACCCTAATGAATCTACTAATTCATCTTCCCAGCTTGACTTGCTTAAGCAGTGATGACATATAGGCATTAATGCCTTCATAAACATATAGGCATTATTTTCACTCATTTGAACTGCAATAAGATTTCTTGAGAGAGAGAGAAAAAGCATAGAATTATTGCTATTCATATGGAAATGGCATTTGAGGCATTGTCTTAAAATGTCCTCACATCAAGTATGCCAGGAAAGGAAATGTTTGCCCATTAATAGCAGGGAAATTACTCCTTAAAAGAGAGAGTAAAATAACTGAAATGTGAGCAGTGTACAGAAGGACTTTCACTGTTTTTAGTCTTTCACAGGTCTCAGATGCCTGTCTTGTGGGTGCCTAATGCCTTATCTAGAAATCACTTTAATATCCACAAGGAAATCACAGCAACCATGGAAAGACAGTAATGGTCTAGCTAGAGTGTTAGGTAGAAATCCATTCCTAATTTGCCTACCTAAAATAGAAAAAAAATTATTTGCATACTGTAAGTTGTGGATAAATAGATTAAAATATAAATAAATAAAATGATCATACTGTCTTCAAATGAAATCAGAGAAACTTCACTTGCTTATCTGCCACCTCAGGAAAGAGATTTCAGTATCTTCCTATTTATTCCTTTTATCCCCCAAATATTTGAAACAGCATTAAAATTGCAGGCAAGGGTAATAGTATATTATTGAAATCTCTTTATCTGTCATATCTCACAACCTAGTAAAGAAAACACCTTTAGACTTCCTTTTTTTTTTTTTGGAAGTCATTAGAATTGTACAATTTGGAGTTGAAAGAAATGGAAAGAGACTGATTTGGGTCAGTTTATCCTTGACCTCCAGTCAATACCTAGCTGGAAACTTGACCAGTCCCCACACAGGCTGCCCTTTTCAACACTCACATACATGCACACACTATGAAAGCTTCCAAAATTGTGAAAATAGTGAATGTGCTTTCAGAGGAGATTTTAAGAATGATACAAGTAAGATTCAAAGCCTTAGCAAAAATTTTGAGACATTCACACAAAGCAGTCACCTCACCCACTTATTCAACATGCCAACACATACCTTTTAAAGTAGGTGACAAATGTTGGCTGATGAGTTAGGTTTTGAGAAAAGCAACGACTTCCCCAAAGTTCCTTTGTTCCTAAGCCAGTTTGGGCATGTTGTCTTTTACATTCCATAACTCAGCTTCTATCACGTGTCCTAAACTCTGCTAGCCTTAGAGAGTGACAGAAACACAACTAGTCCCCTCAGATTTTATTTCAGATGTTCTGTTCCCTTCTCAAGGCATATCCCCCAGGGAAAAGGGTAACCTCAAAATAAGGAAGCATCAGTCAACCTGAAAACCCCCCGTCAGGCCTCCATATGTAAGCGAAGGCTTCTGAGGATTACAGGTAGGGAGAAATCTTGTTCCAAACCTGACTCTTAGCACACCTGTGTGATACAATTACTGCTAACTTAAGCTGACAAATGACATCTCCAATGGATGTCCTTCTTCTTTCTGAAGTATGTTTTGACTCTGTTGATGTTATTCTGTGAATTGTAATGGTTCAGAAAGAATAACATCAGAAGAAAAAGGGATATCAAGACATTCTTATGGCTCTTTCTGTCTACCACTGGTCAAAGTGAGGTGAGATGTGTGTTTAAAGGCTTGTCCACGTAAACTCATTCTGGCTAATCTAAGTACAGAGATGATGCTTACATTGAGACAGTGGGGAAAGGTCATGTCTCTTTTCTCTACTTGGGTGGACAAAAAAAGAATAATAGCAATGATGACCACCCTTATACTTTGTCCATCTCCTTGGTATCTGCTGCTCAGATAGTCTCTGCACCCCTGATCACCCAGCAATCAGGTTCAGGCAAGCAAATTATGCAGGATCTTTGAAGACTGAAGAGAACCATTTAAATTCCAAAGCATTTATTTTGGAACATGTTGTTTTATCACAATACCATGTGCCAATTCTTATTGCCTGACTATGGCTTCCTTGCCTAGAAGGTTGAGAAGCACTCCTGAGCTGAATCTGGCTTCCAGAATAAGAATGACATGGTCAAGCACCAAGGTACAGGTGCAGGTAGAAGTAATGAAGTAATGAACAGCTTGTGTGGGACACTTTTCCATCTTAAAACTGCTCTGTTTCTCATTTTACGTACTCACTGAAAACAATCTTGCATTCATCTGAATTATCACCCTTCAAAGATGTGATATCATCCCTATTTTTCAGAAGAGAATGCTATTTACTTTCATGCATTATTTCCAGATTTGGAAATCCACAAAAGTTTTGAGGCATATCCCCTGTGTGATCAAGATTATTCAAAAGTCAAAATTAATAATAACAGATGCTCTAAAGGAAAAATTAAGTAAAAGGAGGTAATGTGTAAGGAGAGTGAGTTGTAGCCTGAGCAGGATTATAGGAGACAAGACTTGTGCAGTGAAGTTTCCCTAGAGTCTTAAGATGGCTCTAGACCTTGCTATAGTGAAAAGGCTGCCCAGATTCTGCACTCTCAAGTGAGATGGAGGGATGAAGGATTAGAAAGGTGCAGCAGCAACTCAACAGGCACTTATTTTAAGCATTACCATATGGAATTAAAATCCTCACATATTGTCTCATTTTGTAGAAGGAAATCAAAGAGTTTGCTGCAATTCATCCTCTTAGAACTAGTCTGTAGCTAAGGATCCCCCAAGGGCCTAGGAATGTCTCAGCCAAGGGGAATGGTCTAAAATCCCCTATGAAGGGATATCATGCAAACTCAGTAAGGTTGCTATGCTCTTGCAGAATTAAAGGTGATAAAAACCTGCATGAAGGACTTCTACCCTGGTTCAGAACTGCGGATTTCTTTACCCAGGCAAAAAGGAAGTGGAGTTTCCATCTCAAGCTATGCCACCAGGTAAGAGCTTCAGAGAACTTTGGGTTCCTGTGTTTTCCTGACAATGAGTAATCAATAAAAATTTGATTTAAGCCATAATATTTACTTTATCATCTCCTCACCAAAATGGATCATCTCCACTTTCCCCATATCATTAGGCTAAGGAAATACACCTCTCTTCCCACCATTGCTCAAATCCCCCCTATCCATAACAACCAAAAGTTGTATACCCAATTTTCTTTTGGATTCCCTTTAATGTACTCTAAAAATGTAGGTCAGAGGCAAATTTCAGCTATTCCAAAATGGGTTTTGTATTATTTATCCAATAAATTAATGAGATTGCCTTAGTTTTTGCATCTGAAAAACATGGCCAATGAATCCATTCTTCTGTGATTTCTGTTAACCAGAGAGTAGGGTTGGAGATGGAGGGTGATGTGCTTAGCTGATTTTAAATAGAGAGTCAGTCCAAAAGGTCCATCATTGAAAACCTTATTTTTTTTTATATTTGTTAAGTGACTTGATTTTTTCCTTTCATTTTTCAAAATTCAGATTAACATGAAGGTAGAAATGTTTAGGTTACATTGTTTACATTTCTAAGGTGAACCTTCACCCAGGGGTCATGCTGAACACCCTCACATTGTGCACCTTAGCTGAGATCCTGCCAATCCCTGCCCTTCCCCCTCCCCTCTGCCCTCTCCCTCCTCTATCTTCCCTTTCACTAGACTATACTTGTGTTTTTCTTTCTGTGTGGGTATGTAGTTGTTAATATATTAGATTCATATTAGTATCGAGTACATTGGATGCTTTTTTTTTTTTTTTTTCATTCTTGAGATACTTTACTGAGAAGAATGTGTTTCAACTCCATCCAGGTAAACTGAAAAGATGTAAACTTTAGTGACAATAACTCTGTAATACAATGGCAACATTTCAGTTTAGTAGATGTAGTATGCCAGGAAAACCTTTAATGATTGAGAATTTTAATTGTCTAAGGGTAAATATATTGCCAATAGAGCATAATGTCATGAACACTTTTGTGAGTTTTTTTACAATGATTACATGAGATGAGATGTTTAAAGCACTTTGCTGGTATAGTCATTAAGGAACATAGTTTGGAGGTTCCTCAAAAATTAAAAATAGAACTACTATATGGTCCAGCAATGTCATTTCTAAGCATTTATCCAGAGGAAATGAAATTAGTACCTCAAAGATTCTACTCCACTCCTGTGTTCATTGTGGCTTTATTCACAATAGCCAAGATAAGGAAACAACATAGCATCTGTCAAAAGATGAACAGATAGAGAAAATGTGACATACAGATGTATACACACACAATGGAATGTTCTTCACTCTTGAAAAGAAGGAAATCCTGCTATTTCCAATAACATGGATAAACCTGAAAGACATCACGCTAAGTGAAGTAAGCCCAAGACAGAAGGACAGTACGCTAGGTCTTGGTTCTACGTGGACTCTACATAAGGCAAGCTCATAGAAACACAGAATAGAGTGGTGATTGGAGGAGATTAGGTCATGGGGGGAACGGGGAGATGTTGGTGAGAGACATAAATAACAAAGCACATTACTTGACTCCTGGTTGCTAGTTAGTACTCAGGAAATATTTGTTATTGTAATTATCATTTTATCCAAGAAGGTGTATGAAATTGGGTTGAACATGAGATAAATACAGAATCTTCCAAAAATGTATATTTTGAAATAAATTCTTTGCTTAAACTTGGTTTTGACAAATTTTACCTCTTTCTTTTAATGCTTATGCCTAATTGTGGATTCTGGATTGCTGGGTCTAGTTAGCGGAAATTTTACTGTACCTTCTCCACAGATGGGACAGGTGTTAGATGTCTGAGCCATGAAATACACTACCACCTCATGTGTGCACTTTCTTTTTTATTTTATTTTATTTTATTGGTTGATTGATTGATTGATTGCTGGGGATTCATTGAGGGTACAATAAGCCAGGTTATACTGATTGCATTTGTAAGGTAAAGTCCCTCTTGGAATTGTGTCTTGCCCCCAAAAGGTGTGGCACACACCAAGGCCCCACTCCCCTCCCACCTTCCCTCTCTCTGCTCTTCCTTCCCCCACCTCTCCCTCCTTCTTTCTCTCTCTGCTCTCCCCTTCCCCCACCCCCACCATGTCTTTAATTGTCCTCATATCAAAACTGAGTACATAGGCTTCATGATTCTCCATTCTTGTGATGCTTTACTAAGAATCATGTCTTCCACTTCCATCCAAGTTAACACAAAGGATGTAAAGTCTCCATTGTTTTAAGGGATGAATAGTATACCATGGTGTACATATACCACAGTTTGTTAATCCATTCCTGGGTTTGTGGGTATTTAGGCTGTTTCCACATTTTGGCGATTGTAAATTGAGCTGCAGTAAACAGTCTAGTGCAAGTGTCCTTATGATAAAAAGATTGTTTTCCTTCTGGGTAGATGCCCAGTAATGGGATTGCAGGATCAAATGGGAGGTCTAGCTTGAGTGCTTTGAGGTTTCTCCATACTTCCTTCCAAAAAGGTTGTACTAGTTTGCAATCCCACGTGTGCACTTTCTAAGAGAAATATAAAAGTCCTGG
>CAUYPK010005208.1:0-26335 GCA_963574355.1 Loris lydekkerianus | reverse complement strand
AGACATGAAACTATGAAAATTCTTGAAGAAAGTGCAGGGAAAACTCTTGAAGGAATCAGCCTGGGTGAATATTTTATGAGGAGGACTCCCCAGGCAATTGAAGCAGTATCAAAAATACACTACTGGGACCTGATCAAACTAAAAAACTTCTGCACAGCCAAGAACATATGGAGTAAAGCTAGCAGACAGCCCTCAGAATGGGAGAAAATTTTTGCAGGTTATACTTCCGATAAAAGTCTAATAACTAGAATCCACAGAGAACTCAAATGTATCAGCAAGAAAAGAACACATGACCCCATTTCAGGGTGGGCAAGGGACTTAAAGAGAAACTTCTTTAAAGTAGACAGATGCAAAATCTACAAACACATCAAACAAAGCTCATCATCCTTAATCATCAGAGAAATGCAAATCAAAACTACTTTGAGATATCACTTAACCCCAGTGAGTGTAGCCCACATAACAAAATCCCAAAACTAGAAATGTTGGCGTGGATGTGAAGGAAAGGGCACACTTCTACACTGCTGGTGGGAATGCCCACTAATACATTCTTTTTGGAAGGATGTTTGGACAATACTTAGAGACCTAAAAATAAACCTGCCATTCGATCCTATAATTCCTCTACTAGGTTTATACCCAGAAGACCAAAAGTCACAATATAACAAAGACATCTATACCAGAATGTTTATTGCAGCCCAATTCATAATTGCTAAGTCATGGAAGAAGCCCAAGTACCCATCGGCCCACAAATGGACTAGCAAATTGTGGTACATGTATACCATGGAATACTATGCAGCCTTAAAGAAAGATGAAGACTTTACCTCTTTCATGTTTACATGGATGGAGCTAAAACATATTTTTCTTAGCAAAGTATCTCAGGAATGGAAGAAAAAGTATCCAATGTACTCAGCCCTACTATGAAGCTAAATTATAGCTTTCACATGAAGGCTATAACCGAACTACAGCACAAGACTATGGGGAAAGGGCCAAAAAAGGGGAAGGGAGGGGGGATGTTTTGGTGGGGGCAGGGTAATTGGTGGGGCCACATCTATGGTGCATCTTAGAATGGGTACAGCCAATTGCACTAATGTACACAGCTATGATTTAACAATAAAAAAAAAATTCTGTACAAAAAAGAAAAAATATATATATCGGGGGCTTTAAGGAAGGTCAGTCCCAATTTTGATCATAATTATCTTGTATTAACTTATTTTATTGAAGTCTTATTTGATATTTTCTTTCAAAAAAAAAGTTTCTGGGTGGATTCACTTTTGTGGTAGAGGATTATGCTGGTCTTTATGGAGGGTAGGTCTGAGAATATCCTTGAGAACTGGGTTAATTATGGCAAATTTCTTCAACATGTGAATGTCGTTGAAGTATTTAATTTCTCCATCATAAATGAAACTCAGTTTAGCTGGGTACAGAATCCTGGATTGAAAGTTATTTTATTTTAGGAAATTAAAAGTCAATGATCATCCTCTTCTACCTTGAAAGGTTTCAGCAGAGAGATCTGCAGTTATTCTAATATTCTTCCCTTTGTAGGTAATTCTTTTCTCTCGTCTGGCTGCTTTCAGAATTTTTTCCTTCATATTAACTTTAGTGAATTTGATTATCATGTGTCTGGGGGATGTCTTATCCGGGTTGAGTTGTACTGGAGTTCTGAAACTGTCTGCTATCTGAATTTCAGAATCTCTTGGCATGTCTGGAAAGTTCTCTTTCATAATCTCATGGAGAAGAGACTCTGCCTTGTGATGCCACTTCATCGCTTTTGGGGATCCCTATAAGACGAATATTCGTTTACTTTGAATTTTTCCAGAGCTCTCTGAGAGAATGATCTTTTTTGCCCTCCATTTCTCTTCCTCTTTGACAGTTTGGGAGCGTTTGAAAGTTTTTTCTTCAATGTCAGAAATGTTTTCTTCTGCTTGCTCCATTGTGTTACAGAGGGATTCTACTGTGTTTCTCAGATCTTTGAGGGCTACAACTTCTTGTCTCAATGTGTCAAAATCTTTGGTCATTTGGTCTTTGAATTCATTGAATTCTTGAGACATCTTTTGGGTTACTGTGTGGGATTCTAATTTGATATTATTTGCTATCCAGATTCATAATTCGATTTCTAACATCTCAGCTATTTGTTTGTGCATGGGATCTTGTGCTGTGTCTGCCCCATTGTTCCTTGTGGGAGTTGATCCACTCTAATTATTCATATTGCCAGTTTTTCCAATGATTTCACCTCATGATTATTTCTCTCCGTTGCCTCTGGCCATCCTCAGAGTTGGGGAGGTATCTCTTCAAGATTAGACCCCAGCGGGATAACTCTATTGTTGCTGGATCTTTGTAGGGAGTGACCCGTGTAGCTTCTCTGGGGCTTCCCCAGCCAGGGATTTCTGGTTGTGGGAGCAGTTCTGGAGCATGACACACCCAGATCCAGCAACAGGCTGGGGGGTGGTGCACATGGTTCTGGTTGTGCCTGGTGCCAAGTGCCTTTGGCACAGAGAGCCCAAGGCTCCAGCAATCTCTGGCCAGGAGAAGGGCTCTGCGCAGAGGCAGTTAGGGCTAGGGAGGGCATGCGGTTACCAGGGTCCCTGGCCAAACTAGTAGGCCATTGTGTAGGCAGGGAGGGTAAGGAGGGAGGACATGGGGTTACGAGGCTCCTGGAGTTCCTGTTCAGGGTGTGCGTCGCAGGTCGTGGGTCATGCACAGCTCTTACAGAGGTGGGTCCTGGTGCAGCTCTCCTTAGTTAATGATCTTATCACTTGTGCTCAGATATGCCAAGGCATTGGAGGCGAAGAGCAGGGGCGTCATGAGGCCTCAATCTCTCACACCTTTCTGGGTCCCCGCAGACACTCCTGAAGTGTGCAGCCTCCGAAGCAGCCTGTCCCCTACAGGGCATTAATTTTTATCAGTCAACTAAGAGAAGAATTTCTTTTCATAGCTAAACTTGAAATGCATAATTTTCTATGAGATTAATATTAAAATGATACACCATAACCTATATACTATAAATCTACATTTATTTTGCCTCAAAGCCAAATAATCACTTTTTAGAAGAAAATCAAATTTGTACATTTTAGTTCTGATGTAGTTGGTCAATTTTACTATTTAATTTATATACTAAATTTCCCAAAGCAATCTGTTCTCTGAGAAGTCCAGAAGCACATAACCTCATTGTCCTGAATTAAATAGGAGTTAGTTCTTTAGGACTTCTATGTTTAATATACATAAAGGGAAAAAGATAATAAATCAATATTTTGGCAGATAGAAATAACTAAGTCAATTACTGTTTTAAGGTACTTTTAAAAAAAAATTTGAGACAGAGTTTCATTTCTCCCCCTCCAGGGAGTGCTGTGGCGTCACAGCTCACAGCAATCTCAAACTCTCTGGCTCAAGTGATCCTCTTGCCTCAACATGGGACTACAGGCACCTGCCACAAGGCCCAGCTAAAAATAGAGACAAGGTCTCTAGCATTACAGGCATGAGGCAGCACACCCAGCAGGTATTTTTAATACCTGTTTTTTAGTATGAAGAAAATACTGATGGATGGCCCAAAGTATAAGAAATATGTGCAACTTTAATTATCTGAGAATTTTAAAATAATATTTAATGCTCTATTAGAAGAAAAACAAGCAAAGGCAAATCGCTATCCGGCTGGCAAGATGTAACCATGAACAGTTCAGTGACTATTGGAATAAAGTGTGCATGAAATGAGGAAGTTTTAAGACATGTAATAATAAAAAGGACTGTTGTTTCCCTCGCCCCCAGCCAGAGTTGGCAGTATTCATTAAGATACTCAAAGGGTGAGAAGTTACTTTCTCTATTCTTTTACTAGATAATTTTGCTCTAGTCACAGTGGTGTCCAGCCAGATCATTTGAAGACTTTTTGCTTATCTATTGTGTCAAATATTGCAAAAATTACCCAGATATATATATATATAGATAGATAGATAGATAGATAGATAGATAGATAGATAGATAGATAGATATAGATATAGATATAGTTATAGATATAGATATAGATATATTTGCTCATCAGCTTTCTTTAGTGTTTATGTATTTTATGTGTGGCTCAAAACTATTCTTCCAATGTGCAGCAGAATAAAAAGTAATAAGGTTGGACACCCTGTGGAGGATGCATGGAGGGATGGATGAAGATATTACTCTAATTCTCTAAATGCAATTAAATCAGGATTTCTTATTTTCTCATTCTAGATCAGTGACACTTTTGGCCTGATATTTCTTTGCTGTGGGGGATGACCCTATGCATTGTAACATGGTTTGCAGACTGGACTCTACCTAGTTATGACCACCAAAATATATCTCCAAATATTGTGCAAATTACCTTCAGCTGAAGCCACTGAATCATACTCTTAGCTGTTTCAATCACCCTTGTGGTGATTACATGCTGATTTTAAGATCACCTTAACCATTCTATAAAGTAGCCTTCAGAGAGTTTCTTAAGGATTGCATTGTGTTTATATATCAAATTGAAAGAACTGCTATCCAAGGGTAAATATTTTGTAAATATGGTATGTCTCTCAGGTTTGTTAGCTTTTGTTTGCTTTCTCTCAGTAATGTTTTATAATTTTCCAATTATGGGTATTGTACTTCTTTTGCTAAATTTATTCTTAGGCATTTTATTAGTTTTGGCATTATTAAAAATGGAATAGTCTTCTTGATTTCATTTTTTGGAATGCGTTCACTAGTTATATAGCAATATAATGATTTTTTTTTTTTTTTTTTTTGTATCAATCTCGTAAGCTACAAAGTCTAAAGCTACATGTTGGTCGTTTTGTAGGTTCTTTAGGATTTTTTAAATATCTGTCTTCTTTGTATGAAGATTTTTTTTAACCTCTTATTGTTATGGACTTTTTTTTCCTTTTTTACTTGAAAGCCTATTTCCCTAGGTAGAATGTCCAGTAACACCCGCAGGAAGATAAGGCCCCTCGCAGGTGGACAGTTTTGGTGACAGGACCAAGAACAAACAGGGCTGTTCCAGTGTTTATAAGGGG
Source organism: Loris lydekkerianus (assembly GCA_963574355.1). Classification (NCBI taxonomy): domain Eukaryota; kingdom Metazoa; phylum Chordata; class Mammalia; order Primates; family Lorisidae; genus Loris; species Loris lydekkerianus. The sequence continues at coordinate 21,332 of CAUYPK010005208.1, read as the reverse complement.
ATCGATGGTGGGTTTGTAGGCCAGATCAAGATCTGTAAGCCTGCACTTGGGCATGAACCTGCCTTCTCAAAAGGGACCCCTTCAGCTCCCCTATGTTTCACAATCTTCTACCTATTACCCAAAGTGCACAAAGGCACTTTTGTCAGATGACGCTGCCAAACTGTTGTTGCTGTGCATGGATGTGAGTGGCTGACTTCCTGTCCTGCCATCTTCTAAACACAGATTCAATTTCTTAACTGGACATTCATCTATTCAAATTTGCTATCTATTTTTGATATGGTTAAGTTTCACCAGACTTTGCCCATTAGATGTAAGTTGGTCCATGTGTTGTAATGAAATTTCATAATATGACCTTCTAAAATTTTAAAGTTTGTTAAGAATTAGTTAATGCCTTTTACTCCTGATATTGGTAACGTATATATTCTCTTTTGTTGATATTGGTAACTTATATATTCTCTTTTGTTTATGGTCAGTGTAGCTAAAGGTTTATCAATTTTATTGATCTTTTTAAAAAACTACTCTTCTATAGTATATCTCTGTTTCTATAATTTAAATCCTCTACTGTAAAGATTTTATTTTGTCCTTTTTTCTTGCTTCTAAGGTGTTAGCTGAAATTATTCATATTAGATTTCTCTTCCTTTCTAATGCAGATATTTATAGCTATACATTTTCTAGCTTCATCTTTTATTTGGTATATAATCAGAACAAATTACTTTACACTTTGCATCTCACCTTATCTGAATGGGTCTTAAGATTATTTCAATTACTAAAGAGCTTAAAATGGCACCTGGAATATAATGAGTATTTTATATATATTAGCTTTTAACATTATTGCTGTTTGGAAGGATCTTCTGTTAAGCTCGAGCATTGTAATAAAACCAATTGTTTGATGAAATGATAGAGTAACGTCAAAATAAGGGAAAGTTCATAATTGACACATTTAATGAAACACATAGACTTAAATCTTAAGAGAAAGCAGTTCCTTGCTCAATTTTCTGAACTCTTCACACAATGAAATAAAAGGAACAGGATCCAACCAGAAAATTTTAAAATATCATCCAAATTATGGTCTTCAATTTAGTCTCCCTATGTAGCTCATGACCTACTTCAATGATACTCAAATGAGATTTTCTGGAACTCGTCCATAGACTTCACCATTGGAGCTTAGAACAGGTTATTTTAAGCATCTCTGTGAAAAAAAAAAAAAAAAATCATTCTTTACAGATGACAGATTTTGAAAAATAGCTAATTGTCTTAGTTTTTGAATAAGGTTATGAAGTTCAGCAACATCATTTATGATTAAAAATTAAATGAGATAAAAAGCCAAAAATAATAACTTGCTTTTTTTTTTTTTTCCACATGACTGAATGTGTCATGTATGATGGGGTTTTAAAACATATCTTGAAGACCTATAGTCTGACAAGGTGGGTAATTAGCATTTACTTAATTTATCTGGTTTGTTGATTTATTAAAACCAAAGTCAAGTGATAAATAAAAAAAAAAAAACCTAGCATTACAGTGAAATTGCTCAATTTAAACCTCCTGGGTTTATGAACTAATCTTTTAGAAATACATATTTGTACCGTTTGAGTTCTGTGGGATTTAAATCCCATTTAAATTCAATCCAGAATCTGATGTTATTGAGCTATTTAGTCTAGGCATCCTCAAATCAAGTAAACTCACACTGGGTTTACTGAAGCCTGAATTGAAAAACTGTGACTCTAGATTAGTAGAGGCTGATGATTATTTCTGGATTCACGCCACCCAGAAGCCTTTTCATAGAGGTAGTTGCTAGAGTTTTTGTTCGTAATCTGCTATATGGAGGAATAAATAACTCTAAATCTGCTTCTTATTTCTTCTTTGCTGACAGAGTCCTCTCCTTTTCCAATCTATGTATTTTCTACACCTCAACTTTTCTTTTTATTTATAGTTTCTGTTACTTCCTACTCACAGTTTTTCATCTTTTCTTTCTTCACTATTTCTCTTCTGCTTCCATCCCTACTACCATGATTTATTTTTTGTTGTTTCTTAGTAAAAATACCCAAGATAGAGGATCTGGTTTGGAGATTTACACCTTCATGCCACATTGTAATACCTGTGTCATTGGTTAGCCTAGGGTTTATCTATGGTCCTTTGTCCTCAATTTATCTATTTGGTTGTAGCTAGATACAGAAATGGGATAAAATACTGCTTCACAGGAAGCTCTCCAATCAGCAGAGACTGTGAGAGATTCTGTGCATTGTACATGTTGGTGTATACTACTTCACTGGAAGAGAACCTCAACTCTGTAAATTAATTTAATGAGATTTACTCTGAGCCAAGCCTGTGCGACAATTGTCTAGACACATCCCCAAGAAACCTTGAACAAGTGTCACCATGATTGAGTTACAGCTTGGTTTATACATTGGTCGGGAAGTTAGGAATTACATAAAGCCATAAATCAATACATGGAAGGTATAGATTAGTGTAGCAAAGACTCACAGGATTATGAGTTATAGGTGGGCTTAAAAATGTTTTGATTTATCATAGGTTAAAAAATGAAGATTTGTCTAAAGTCTAGAATTTTTTGAGACAAGGAAGTCTGTTTAATCAGAGACAATCCACCAGATATACACTCAGACTCTGTTCCAAGCCCTGCCCGGTATACCCGGGGCAGGCCTGTCAATGAGTCTGTTTGTCTCCAAGGAGGGAGGGAGGAAGCGTGAGCAGGCATGCAAGACCTCGCCCCTCATGGCCAGTAACTCAGCTTCAGGTTATTTCTGGGATCCCTTTAGCCAAGAGGGGTCCATTTAGTCAGCAGAAGAAGGTGTGTCTGCAGTAGGATTAAGAGCCTCAAACCAAAATATTTTCATAAGCATTTACTTGATCTAAGTCTCTGCTTTTGTACTACTATTTACTCAATGTTTTATTCATTCTCATTTATTGACACATTTTATTTAGGCATGTCTACATGTTTAATTATAAACCTAAAATTAAACACTTGGGCATTTTTGTTGGTAACTCAGGAGATTTAGCTATTATTTGACCAACAGTACTAAACAGTACCTTACTTATCAAAAATTATACAAACATAGATGATTGTCTTTTTGGCAGAGTTTATAGTTTTATAACCTTTGTGTCAAACTCTGACACCTTAAGAACATAAAATATGTCCAGAAAATCAACTGGAAAACAAGGATGGGCCCTAATGCAAAAACGACATTCTTACTTTACCAATAATATCTTTTTTTTTTTTTTTCTTTTTAATAACATAGCTTACTTCTCATAGATTACTATCTTCACATAAACTAGGAAAGCATTTGGGTTTGTTTAATGAATTATGAGCACTCTCTTATCGTCAGCCAGTCTGGAACCATGTAGGCACAAGCGTATAACACATACACCTGCACAAAATATCCAACACATACACTCATAGATACAAAACGTTCTAATAGCCTTTACCTTAGAACGATACCCATGAGATAGTAATACAATCTCACTGGATTACAAAAGATGACTGGATCCAAATTTCTTCTGACAAAACTGGAACCTAGAACTTGTTCATGAGGCCAAGTCTTAATTGCCTTTGTAGGTGACCTAATTACACCTGTGCATCAAAGTTGTGGATAGAGCAGTTTTCAATAGCAGTTTGATTTAAAGCAAACAAAAATTCCCCTCTTTTATCTTTTTTTTTTTTTTTACTTCAGTTTTTGTTTTCTTTTATTTTTTGAGACAGAGTCGCCTGGCCTTTAACAATTCTACCACCTCAGCCTTCCAAAATGAAATCGTACAGTTTAGAGGAAGACCTGAATTAAAATTCATATGATTATGAGACATCTTTAGAGAATTTTACTAGAAATCTAAATATTGTTCCTAATAATTTTTATCTTATGTAATGTTATAGCAGTATGCTCTATACTCTCTCACACTATAATAAATAGAAACTTTCACTCATACTATCTTTCTTATACATACCTCATTTTTTCCACTCATACATTTTATATAAAACATTGAATTTATAACTTGTCAGGAGGGAAAACATGAATCTCTGAGACAGCACAGATTTTAATCAGTAAGTCATCTTTGGATATTTATTCACAACATAAAGGGGATAAAGGGAAAGCAGAAGAAAATTCTGGTGTCCTAGATAAGAAAATTACATCTATCATGTGTAGAACACAAATGTCCTAATGCTATGATTGGGTAAATGAGGTGAAAGCTATGTTGATTAGTATGATGTAAGGACTTGAACTTGTACATATAATCAACACACTGAAATGGCATAAATGTATTTATGATCTATGTCCAAAAGACTTAATAAAAAAAAAATAAAATTAAAAAAAACAGAAAATTACAAAGGGCCCTAATGCAAACAAAAAGTTTCAGTCCTAACTTCCTTAAACCAAGGCCATGAAATATAATTCCCAGCTTGTCACAAACATGGGTAATGGCCATAATTACAAAACAATGCCCACCAGGACTACCACAAACATAACAAGGTAGCACCATACAGTTATCAGGGAAATCATAGGTAGCAATTACTAATGAAGAAAGAAGGGAAAATGAGTACATGTGACAAGTGAGGTAATCTGTGACCAATAAAATGTAGATAAAAATTTGCAAAGATCTCGGTGGTGCTTGTAGCTCAAAGGAGTAGGGCACTGACCCCATAAAACAGAGGTGGTGGGTTCAAACCCGGCCTCAGCCAACAACTGCAAAAAAAAAAAAAAAAAAAAAGCAAAGACTTAGGGGACCAATGGAAAGCTTTCTAAGCAATTATAGGGAGAATTGAGATCAGATAATTGTACCTGTGTACTGTTTTGGAGATATTGTCTCCTCTCACATACAAATGGGACCCTTTTCCTCTCTGGAAAAGCCTTTGCTTCAGGAAAACTGGACTCCTAGTGCTGCACTGAGGAGTCTCTGTGATTTTACGTTCATTTTCTATGAGTCTTACCTTTGTGATTTCTCGGCTGAACTTCCTACTCTAGTGCCTTATATCCCAACCAGGTCTTTAAACTGAAGACAACCAGGGGTTCACTCGAAGATCTACAACAGATGTGATATAAAACATTAAAATTTGACTTCATTCCCTTTAGATGTTGTAATGACCCACCAGGAAGGGCGTGATGCTGTGATACACTAAACATGCACTATGCCTAGTTACCTTTCACCTCCAGCAATCACCACAATCTATAGGGCATCTTGACTATGAAATTCCAGGAAAAAAATCAGTGTAGTAGACCATATCTTTAAGAGAAGGTTAAGCAAGAGCTGAGCTTGGACCATTCAGTAGCCATAAGAAACCCTTTGGTGATGAGGGAATGGGGAAGGGCTTCGGCTCTCAACACAAGCTTGCAAGACAAGAACATTAGGGATTGGCAGTCTCTAAACCTGTGGTGCTAAAAGCCATGAGATTGCATCTATAAGAAGCTGCAGGAAAAGGCAGTCAGGGAACATGCATATTCTTTCATGGACCTGTGTACTCTGATTCTGTCACTTGTGTTTGCATACTGCCTGCACGGCTTCTCTCTAGAAAGACTGTTACTGCTAAGATTCATTCTCTTACTAAGACTGCTCCTTTCCCTCAAATACTCTCTCTCCCTTCTGCTGAAATGAATAGCCCTCAGGCATCAAAGTGTAATTGTTCCCGAGCAAGATGTTATAGCAGGAGTCCTCAAACTGCGGCCCTCGGACCACATGAAGCGGTGTGAATTGTATTTGTTCCCATTTTGTTTTTTACTTCAAAATAAGGTATGTGCAGTGTGCATAGGAATTTGTTCATAGGTTGTTTTTTTTAAAACTATAGTCTGGCCCTCCAATGGCCTGAGGGACAGTGAATTGGCCTCCTGTTTAAAAAGTTTGAGGATGCCTGTGTTGTAGCATAGCAGCATAGAAGTCTATGTCTGGGGCCAGAGACTTGGCCAGAGAAGCTGGGGCCAGAGACTTGGCCAGTCCCAGGCCCTAAAAAGTGGCGACCATGAAGAGACCTGATAATTCAGCTTGAGTTTCTCAGCCTCATTGCCAAGTAATTGCCAATGTGGGAAAAAATTTTTCAAAAGGTGGGCCGGTGAAGGTAAATGAAACTTTAAGAAGATTGTTGCAACTTAAAAGATCACTCTATTCCTGTTCCTTTTTCAAAATAATTTGCATATTTGGTGGGTTTCTGTAGGGCCTGCTCAACGGGCTGCAGACAGGTGCTTGGATCAGACGTCAGCTAGCACAGCTGAGGCTGCCAAGTCGGCACATGGCTTCATGCTCTATTCTTGTTTCCTTGTTGGCATAGCTGTAAATTTCAGTACATTAAGCTTGATATTATGGCTCAATTTTCTTTTTTTGTTGAAATCTCATCACATATATACAGAACAGCAGCCTTTTTCATCTTGCACTGATACGACTGGTTTACAGTCTCCTAGGACTGTGAACTTACACATCTCAATAATGGAGTCATGAAAAAAATGATTTTTTTCAAATGAGGTAAATTATTAACAATTTTAGACAATAGATCAAGGGCTCTCATGAATTTGATATACACATCTTTCAACTTTTTGAAACATTTTAAAATAAAAAGTCTGGGGAAACCTCTAAATGCATTAGTCATTTTTTCGGGGGGATTTTTTGTGTTAAAATTTATATTTACATAGAAAAGGGAGACATAAAGCCATAGTTTATAAAAGAATTAACAAAAGAAAAAAAAGAAAAAAAAAAGAAGAAGAAAAAGATTCAATTACAAATAACCAGGACAGAAATTCAACTAATAGTCTTGTCTTTTTATATCTTCATGCTCAGATGCTAATTTTCCACAATTAAAAAATAAAACTTACAGTAAACTAGAATAATATTCATGAACAAGCACACAGGCACCCTTAATTAAAAAGATAAGCATAACGTGAATGATCACCAGAAATTTGTGTAAAATAATAGTACGAGAAGTACCAATTACAAAAGTTAAATTAACCTCAAAATACAATTATTTATAAAATTAAAAGTTCAGAGGCTTTTGAATATTACTATAAATAGCCATAGAAAGATAAGCATTTATATATATAAAATACATTTTTCTACAAAAAAGATCAGTTAGAGACAAGAATTATTAATATAATTTCTTTTAAAACTACTAAAATTTGAGCTGAATAGGAAAAATAGCTCAGCTACAGAATAAACGAGTAATGTAGAAAATACGATCTAAATATTGTCTCAAGAAAAATATTATCAGAGGAGAGAAATTGTTTTTTTTTTTTTTTTTTTTTTTTTTTTTGGCCAGGGCTGGGCTTGAACCTGCCACCTTCAGTATATGGGATATGGGGCCAGTGCCCTACTCCTTGAGCCACAGGTGCCACCCCAGAAGGAAAAAAATTAGAAAAATTTTCCAGAGGAGAACTGAAGAAATAAAATAACCTCCCAAATAAATATATTTTTAAAATGTGCTAAAAAAGTAGAAAGATTGAAGTTTTAAAGGCTGACAAACATGAATGTTATAATGAGGACTAACATGTAAGGTATAATGGGACAATTTTATCTGTACTCATATTTACATATTTTTAAAACTGTAAAAATTAATCCAAAATTCTTCAGGAGACGAACATATTTAGTAACTACAATAACAACTACAAAATCAGATTGAATTTCTTCATGAAAGTTACAATACGAGACATCAGAAAACAACATACAACAAATTCAAAGTTCTAAGAAAAATTTGTTTTGGGATCTAAAATTCTATACATAGTCAAACAAACATATTCATAGAGCAGAAAAAGACATTTTGGTACAAAATTACTAAATACCTACCTACAATATGCATACTAAATAAATTACTAGATAGTTTGAAAACATCTGCAAAGAAAAAAATGATTTAAAACAATCAAGCAATACTAATATTTATACTTAAAAGATCATCCTAATTTTTCTGTAGAGAGATAATTACATTTAATATTATAACCGCATCAAATCAAAAATTGCACCAAACCAAGTTAAAGGAGTAAAGGATTTCATATTGATCAAGTGGGTTTCATTGCAGGGAAGCAAGGATGGTTCCATATACCTAAATCAATAAATGTGACTTACTACATGGACATAGAATTAAAACCAAAAACTACATTATTATCTCAATAGATACAGAAAAAACATTTGATAACGTCCAGCACCTCTTCATAGTAAAAACCTACAATGAACTAGGAATAAAAGGAACATACCTTGACATAATATAAGCCATATATGACAGACCCACTATCAACAACACACTGGGGAAAAGATGGAAGCACTTCCACCAGGAACTGGAATAAGACAAAGTTTCCCTCTGTGACCACTGCTATTCAACATAGCATGGGAAGTACTCGCAAGATCTATCAGATAAAAGAAAGAAATAAAAGGTATCCAAATCAGGAAATAGGAAGTCTAACTATACCTGTGTGCTGACGACATTGTCTTATATATAGGAAACCTTAAAGATGCCACCTAAAGACTCCACAAATTGATAAATAAATTAGGTTAAGTGTCACATTACAAAGTTAACATTCACAAATTTGCATTTCTATATACTAATAACAGTTAACCCAAGGGTCAAATCAAGAATTCAGTACTATTTACAATAACTGAAAAGAAAAGAAAATGCCATGGAATATACTGAACCCAGGAGATGAAGGGTCTTTACGAGGACAGCTACAGAAGTATGACGGGAGGAATGGAATTGTAGATGTCACAAACAAATGGAAAACATCCCATGCTCATGGATTGTAAGACTCAGTATCATTAAAATGTCCATACTCTCTGTAAAATTCACAGATCCAATGAAATTCCATCAAAATACCGAGATCATTTTACAGAGATAAAAAAACAGAATCCTAAACATCATAGGGAATAAGAAAAGATCCAAAATAGCCAAAGCAATACTAGGGGGAAAAAAAAAATGTGGAGGTATTGTATTATCTGACTTCAAATCTTACTACAAGATTATAGTAACTAAACATGGTACTAGTGTAAGGGGAAGACGTAGACCAGTGGAACAGAGTAGACAACCCAGAAATAGAGCCATATACTTATAATCAACTGATTTATAACAAAGCAGGTAAAAACATACACTGGGGAAATGATACCCTATTCAATAAAAGGTTCTGGCAAAACTCGGTAGGCGCATGCAAAAGAATGAACCTGGGATTCCTATCTCTTACCACGTATAAGAATTAACTCAAGATGAATTAAAATCCCAAATGTAAGACCTAAAGCCAGAAAAATTTTTGAAGAAAATTTACAAAAAAATGCTTCTGGACATTGACTTAAGTAAAAAGTTTATGACTAAGTCTCCAAAAGAAAATAGAACAACAACAAAAATAAATGTGACTTCATTAAACTAAAAAAGTTTCTGCATAGCAAAGGAAATAATTAACAGAATAAACAGACAACATACATAGATCAAGAGAAAATATTTCAAAATATACATGTACAAAGAATTCAAACAAATCAATAAGAAAAAAGTCATAAAGTAGACAAAAGAAATGAACTATTTTTTTCAGAAGAAGATAGACAAATGGACAAGAAACGTATGAAAAAGTGCTCAACATAACTAATCATCAGGGAAATACAAATGAAACCACAATGAGATCACACCTGACTGCTGTCTGAATGGGCATTATAAAAAAGTCAAAAAACAATAGATGTTGGCACAGATGTGAACACAAAGGGAACACTTACACACTCTTGATGAGAATGTAAAGTACTATTACAACCTCTATGGAAAACAACATGGAGATCCCTCAAAGAGGGTAAAGTAGACCTACCATTCTATTCAGCCATCCCATTATTGGGCATCTACTCAAGGGAAAAGAAGTCATTTTGTTGAATAGACACCTGCATCTGAATGTTTATCATATCACAAGATATGACAAAGATTTGGGATCAACCTAGGGACTCGATCTAAGTGTTCATCAAGTGAAGAGCAGATAAAGAAAATACACACACACACACAAATCCATGTGGTACTACTCATAAAAAGGAATAAAATCATGTATTTTGCTGCAACTCGAGTGGAATTGGGGACCATTAGCCTAAATGAGGCATTTCAGAAATGAAAAAACAAACGTGACACATCCTCAGTTAAAAGTGGTAGCTAAATGAGCAATTATATGAAGAGTGGTCATAAAATGGTGTAATGGACTTTGAAAATTTACAAAGGAGATGGTGGGAGGTGGTAAGGGATAAAAATCTACAGATCAGGGTGGCTCATGCCTATAATCCTGGCGCTCTGAGAGGCCAAGGTGAGAGGATCCCTTAAGCTCAGGAGTTGAGACCAGCCTGAGGAAGAGCAAGACCATGTCTCCACTAAAAATACAAAAATTAATGCGGTCATGGAGCACCATACACTGGTTTTATAGACCGTTTGACACATTAAGCATTCCACATTGTATATAAAATCAGCACAGTGTACCTCATAAATGCCATAATGTACACAGTTATGATTTAATGATAAAAAACGACACAATAAAAAAATACAAATACAAATACAAAAATTAGCCTGGATTCTGGCAGGTGCCTGTAGTCTTGGCTACTTTGGAGGCTGAGGGAGGAGGATTGCTTTGCTCCAGGAGTTTGCTGTCTCTGTGAGCTAGGCTGATGCAGGGCACTCTAGCCTGGGCAACAGTCAGACTCTGTCTCAAAGAGAGAGAGAGAGAGAGAGAGAGAGAGAGAGAGGGAGGGAGGGAGGGAGGGAGGGAGGGAGGGAGGAAGGAAGGAAGGAAGGAAGGAAGGAAGGAAGGAAGGAAGGAAGGAAGGAAGGAAGGAAGACAGACTACTGATTATGGGTACACTGAAACACTGAAAGCCCTGATTTCACCATGATATAATTTGTTGAAGAGAGACCACTTGTATTGTCTAAATCTATTAAGATAATTAAGAGAAAAAAAGTTGGAATAGGGGTAAGAGTTTAGAATGCAGTTTCAGCTAAATTCCCCTTAATCAAAGGGAAGAGAGTAGGAGCCAGCGGCATAAGGGTTGGTAGAGGGCGAGGAGCACAGGGTGCATTTGTTTGCTCCTCTTTTACACTAAGTAGAAATATATTTCCTGCAATCTGCGTGACTGTATGACTGAAAGTAGTTTTACAGCTGGGAGCAAGGCTCCTACCAAAGTTAGGCTTCTACCCTCCTACAGAAAGGGGTGCTGTCTTCATGGATGGGGCCCCTCAAATGAATAGCTCCAGGGTCCTGAAAGAGACCATTTTGGTTTGTGAAACTGACCTTTAAAAGCCTTTTACACCTAAAAGGAGTGCAGAAGTAATTTACACTTACAAATTTTATAAAGTTAAAGGGAAATCGTAGCCTACAGTCAAGAAGACTGTATGAAGTTAAACCCTAGAAATTTAAGAATCTTATTCCATAAGAATTTTCCCAATGTTTGGACAAACATTTTATACAACAAAGCCATTTCAGTCTCATCTTTTAACATTTTTTTTTTACATTAAAAATTCTTTAGAAGAGTTTTGATTGACATAGGTTTATCATGAGATACACAGTGTTATTTTTTCTAAGATGTATGAGGTATTGATTATGTTCTTGCTTGGAATTTGCTGTTTCAGGTTAACTAGATGAATTTTTAGATGCGATGTTACTGACACAGAACTTTTTATTATTTATTTAGACTTCTGATATTCATCAACTTGCAGTATAAATTGTACTAATTTGCATTCCCTGCAATGGTAGAGGCTTGGAATTTTTCAGTTAGGGTGGATTTACAGAATGGGGCAGAGCTAAAGTTTATGGTTCAAATTTAAATCTATAGCTCTTAAAGTTGTGTAATTCAGCTAAGAATCCATCACTAGTTTCATCAATGGATGGTTCCATAAATGTAGATGGGGAACTGGAGGGAATTAAATAAACCATTACTAGCAATACTTCTACCCAAGGGTGCCTCCTGGTTCCAAACTCACTAGCAGCAATTCTACTTTTAAAAAACTAAAAATACTGGCTGAGCACCGGAAACACAGTGGTTACAGTGCCAGCCACATACACCAAGGCTGACAAGTTTGAACCCGGCCCAGGCCAGCTAAACAACAATGACAACTGTAACAAAAAAAAAATAGCTGGGCGTTGTGGCCGACACCTATAGTCCCAGCTACTTGGGAGGCTGAGGCAAGAGAATTGCTGAAGCCCAAGAATTTGAGGTTGCTGTGAGCTGTAATGCCACAGCACTCTGCCAAGGGCGAAATATTTAGACTCGGTCTAAAAAAAAAAAAAAAAAAAAAAAAAAAAAAAAAATTATAAATAGCATCAGTAACACAGAGCAATGTTTTTTCAGAGATAAGTAAATTTCTAAATAGAAAACTTTTTAGCGTTTTTCTCCCCGGCCCAGGCAAAAAGGAAAAAAAATGAATAGTTAAAAACTCCAAGGAAGGGCAGCACCTGTGGCTCAAAGGAGTAGGGCGCCAACCCCATATACAGGAGGTGGTGGGTTCAAACCCAGCCCCAGCCAAAGCCTGCCAAAAACAAACAAAAAACTCCAAGGACATCAGTCTTTATGTTTTACATTTAAACATGAGGTTAAAATGAATGTTGCTGCTTTTCTGAGATGATTTAATCACCAGTGTGTGTATTATATATAAATGCTATAAACTGAAAAGAAAGTTAATGAATACAATGACCTGGAAGAGAATTTTTTCTTAGAGATAGATTCACATTTGAAAATGGCAATGGTAGTACACACAGGGGAAGAGTACAGTTTCAAAAGAAGCTCCTGCCTCCAAGTTTGAAAGAATAACAAAACATAAAACCCACTATAATTTCTGACATTTAATAAAATGATAACTAAAAAGCAAAGAGGATCCTGTAGAGAAATTTAAGCAAAGAGCAGAATACAGTGGAAAATATATTTCAATCAACATTATAAGGTTGTGTTTTGATCGCTTGCTCCAAAACTCACTTGTTCTTTGGCTTATAAAAATCACTTAACCTGTTTTCTGAGTCCCATCATCTGGATTTATGTAATTGTTTATTTGTTTTCTATGGAGAAAGAAGACAGGACATAGAAATCTGCTTTTGAGAAGTGCAAAGTTCTGTATTGAACGTTGAATGTTACTTTTTGGTAGAGTGCCTTGGCATCATCATAGCTGACAGCAATCTCAAAATTTTGGGCCTAAGTGATCCTCTTGCCTCAGCCTCCCAAGTAGTTGGGACTACAGGCTCTGCCACAACGGCCAGCTACTTTTTTCTAGTTTTAGTAGAAACAGGGTCTCACTCTTGCTCGGGCTAATCTCCAAATCCTGAGCTCAAGCAATCCACCTGCCTTAGCCTCCCAGAGTGCTGGGATTCCAGGTGTGAGCCAAGGTGCTCAGTCTTGATTACTATTAATGAACCAAGGGTAGATTCGAATGATTTATTCATATGTTTTCCCAAAATAGTTATTTCAGTCTAGAAAAATATTTTGGTACTGCTTGAATGTATAAAGTTATGTACATTTGTTAAATGTCTATTAAGCTACAGAAATTATATTGGGCATTGCATAACCAGAGGTGGAAAGGTGGGAAGGCAGGGGAGTGGAGGTCAAAAGAACACGGCATTTATTTTCAAACAGCTCAATTGCAGACACCAGTTTTCTTGATTTGCTCTTTCCCCTGCAGTCCAGAGTCCAATGAAAAATTAACCTAAGCAATCCAAGGACCTTCAGGGGGCCAACTAACCAAACATAGCAGGTGATAAATAAAGTTTGATTAAAAAGTATGAAATATACCATATGAACTGTTCAGATTTTATAATCTTGGATGTCGCCAATGACTTTGAAAATGTTCCCAATATGGTAGTAGACTAGAACTGGCCTTTCATAAATTCATAAGCTTTAAACCTGTATTCTTCTGGTGCTCTTCAGGAATTTTGTTCTGCAGTGCTCCCAACCGACAACTATGCTTAAACACACACCGTGTACACACACACACACACACACACACACACACACACAAGTATATATATAACAAATATTGAATTTAAGAATTTAAAAAAGACACACCAAACTAATAATTAATTTACAAATCAAGTAGTACATTATTGTTTGAAAAATCAGAAAAAGAGAAAAGATATTCTCAAACAAAAGTAACCGTTAGCACCAAAACCCCCAAAGCAATCTTAAATAAGCCATACAATTTGAAAGAAACTAAAGTCATAGCTGCAGACATCAGCAGAATGGAGAAATGGAAAGAAAAGTACTACAGATGGAAGAAGATTTAAAGAGATCAGAGTGTCCAGTCAAGGCACAGCAGGCACTGTCCTCTGTGCTGGGCGGTGGGGTGAATAGAAGAAAAGAAAGAAGAGAATGGAATGGAATGGAATGGAATGGAGAGGAGAGACAAGAACTCTGCTCCAACAAAAATCCCTCAGAAAAGGTTTCCTTGCATTATTAACGGGAAATTCCAGTGACTCTATTTTTTTCTTAAATCATTGGTTTCAGTTTGCCAGCCTTTCCAGGTATCTTTCATTTGCAAATAACAGAATTCCAAGTCAGATTAGCTACCAATAAGGAAAAATTTCTTAGCTCTCATTATTCAGAAGTATTAGCTGGTTCCATTCATGACTCAAGGACTTTCCTCCTTGAGGACACACATTCAGTGTCTGTTTGCTTTCTTTGTTATTTAAGTGGTTTTAGGAGGTACAAGTAGATTTCTGTTATGTGGATGAATTCCAGAGTGCAGAAGTATAGGCTTTTCATTTATCTATCACCTTAATTTATCTACTACCTGAGTAGTGAACATTGTACCTAATAGGTATTTTTTCATCCCTCACCCCCCTCATCCATCTTCCTTTTGAGTCTCTGGGGGTTTTTTGTTTGTTTGTTTGGGCTGGGTTTGAACCCACCACCCTCGGTATATGAGGCTGGCGCCTTACTCACTGAGCCACAGGTACTGCCCATCCTTTTGAGTCTCTATTAAGACGTGCTGTATGACCATTGCTTAGCTCCCACTTACAAGAACATAAAATACTTTCTAAAATTATGAAACACAAGATATAGACAGTATGTTTTGTTTTTGTTGCTTGTCTTAAGTTCATTCCCCTTCTTGGAAAGGGAGCCTTATTTCTTAGCACAACCACCCCTTTTCTCTTGTGCTTCTGTATAATACAAGTCTAACAAATCAGTATTCCATACATTTGGTTATAGACACATCTTCAAAATGGATATTTGAGGCCTTATTAGTCCAATTAGAGTAAGTCCCAGAACATATGCAATGCATAACAAGGGGGAAATAGGAAAAACTCTAAATTACTAAATTTAGTAATTTGATATCTTGTAGCAACTGTCTTATTTTCCCATGGAGAAATCCTGCCGTAAATGAAGGTAACCAAGTTCATAAGAAAGAAAAATAGAGTACCACTTTATGGACTATGCAACAATCTTCAATTCATCTTCTGAGAAACAATATAAGAAAAAGTGGACAGACAATGAAGGAAGGATATGTACACATATTAGACTATCATTCGTGTATAGATGATGTGGCGTATCACCCAGACTTCCCTGCACAGTTAAACTTTTAAATATTAAGCATTTTCAAAACAATCCTTCCAAGTATTTCTTAGATACTGTGGTTACCCAGCATTTGATCCAATGTATGTTTTCTCATTAACTTGCTCTTTTCTTTCTCAAAAAGCTGAGTCTAGAAAACTGAGTGGAACAAAACCTCATTAACCTGTCTTCAAAAGGCACAAGAGCAGCAGCCCAGACCAAGGGATCAGATGCCCGGAGATGCATTTCCACGTCTGACACCACTGACTGGTCCTGTGATCTTTGACAGTCCTTTGGGCTTCGGTTTCTAATCTTAAAACAGGGAAGCTGATGATTATAAGATATCGCTGAAATTAAAGTGATTAAAAGGGTCATGGACTGAAGAATGCTTTGATTCAGTTTTCCAAAAATAGAAGACAAGCTTTCCTCCTCATTTTAGTTATCAGAAACATACAGATGCACACACATCACCACACTCACTCACATACATATTCAATTCTGTATGTTCAAAGTTTATTACTAGAAAGATAAATTATGTTGTAAGGCAATGTGTTCTTCAGCAAAACATAATGCAACATACTTGGACTTCTAATTCAAAGATGTGCCACATATTAAATGTGTAATTCAGTTTCTGACAAGTATTGAATTCACTCTTAAATAATGCCAGAAGGAAGTTACAATATTGTATATTCTGAGCTATATAACGAAGCCAACATATTATTATTTACTGATGTAAAATTTCTATTCAAGTCTTGGGATACTTTGGAAGTTATTGTAAATTTACTAGTAAGGGTGTGTAGTGAAATTAGGCCCTCCAACCAAATAGGGTAATATTTATGATAAATAAACTCATTGTAATTAACTTTTATATTCCATCAGTTTACTTATTAAAATTTGTGTAACAAAAAATAAATTTATTGATGTCTATCTTTAAGGACAATTATATTTATTATACAACTACTCTGTGCATTTAACACAGTCTTTTTCATTTAAAATTCTAAACAGCCATATATAGGTATTGCCAGATGTAGCTCACTAAATGAATGGCCCAAAATCAAATAATGAGCAAGTTTAAAATAATACACTTGTGATTTAATCCCAGAATTTTCTCTCTCGAATACCCAGATTTATTTATTTCAGTTTTTCTTCTAAATACGACAATTCTGAGTATATTCTATGATTCATAATATGTATATCAGAAAGAACGTTGTTGGAAAATAACACTGGAAAAATAATTGATAGTCATCATAATTACACATATATAAAAAATTATCACACTTTTAAATCAGCGTGATTCTGTCTTTTATTCCCTCCTGATCTACGTGTTCTTATTTGTAGACCACTGGTCTGAATCTTTGTTCCTGGGAATATAATGAACTTAATTATCTAGAAACTCCGTTAGGCTGCCCACAGGGCCATCTGGTCTCCTCTGTTTCCATGGAAATCTCGTCTCTTCTTTTGGTGAATCCAAACAGCTTCTGGATGGCAGGTGAGCGTCTATCCAGCTTTAGTCATTTACCCTCCTGAACAGGCTGAACAAAGCACTCTTTCCCTTGATTACCACATCTCACCTTTGCGAGGATATCACTGTAGTAGTAGTAAACTTTATTTCCTCTATATTTGTAATTCCACTCATTAGACTGATGCTTTTCTCTTATCATGCAAGCAGATTCATTGTTTTATTATTTCAACTCCAAAATGAGCTTTATTTGTTCACATTTTGCTGGTGTGGGGGAGGCCTATTTCACCACTCATCCTTACTGATAAATTTTCAGTAACTTCCAAAGCAACTCAAGACTTAAGAAGTTTTGCCTCAGTAAATGAGAACATGCTTTCCCACTAACTTAAGCTCGTATCTAGTTCATCGCTTTGAAGTCAAGCTCTTGAGAGCTATGATTTTCTCTGGCAATCATAATTTTTTGCAGTACATTCACTCATCAATTCAGTTTCATTCAGCCTCCATTAATTACTAGACTTCTTTTGAAATTTCTTACTAACATCACCATAAAACTCCTAAATTCATTGGATGCCTCTGTCTCTTGCTTGAATTCTGATGGATGTAGCTTTGCTGAGCTCTCTTCACTTTAAGATATTTATAGATAGCCACCTGTTATAAATTAGTTTTGACTTAAAATAACTATGTTCTAGTTTTACAATAACTATGTTCTAGGCATATCATTAGGTGATTTCTTTCTCAGACTATCTCGTTCGTAATGGAATCATTACTCTTATTTGCATTTGACCAATGTCATCTTATTCTTGAAACCCAGTTTCTTATTGTTTTGCTCTCACCTTTGGGTTTTATGGTCCTAAACTTTTGGGTTTTATGGGTCCCGACTTGTTTGTATCTACCCGTTTCTCCCACTCTAACAGGACTCAGGATGTTAGCATGCGTGCTTTTTTCATGGTAGCTATCCAGTCATTCTTTAAATATATTTTACTGTGTACCTTGATTGCAGAGTGGAATCGAATTACCAACTCTGACCCTTTTTGATCTGCCCAAAGACAAGAGTACATACCTTTTTAAAAAATCACTTAAAAAAATAAAACCTTTATTGAGATATAATTTCATATCATACAATTCAGCCATTTAAAATGTGAAACCCAAGGGTTTTTAATATACTCACAGAACTTGTCAACCACAATCCACTTTAGAACATCTCACAATTTAATAAAGGGAACTCTGTCAACAGTAGTGATCCTTTCTCTTTTCTCTCAATGAGGGAACCACAGTCACCCAACATCAAAAGCAACAGCAACAACTATAACAACAGTAATCAACATGGGAATAACAGAGTTTTCTAAATTCTTAAAATAGTGCAGTTCACAATTTCCTTAGATTTAGTTGACTTTTTTTTTCTGCCTGTTCTGTGAAAAGTAGATTTTATGAGAGCAACTGCAATGTACTCTTGAAAATCATCAAAGTATTTCATAAAAATATTCTGGTGTCTGTGTTGCCACTTTTCATCAGGAAGCACATTTTTTTTCTAGCTTCCTTTCCTATAGGTAATGTTCATATTTGTATACAATTCTGGTCCATCTAATTCCCCTTTAAAACATATGATCAAATAACACATGGAAAAATGATGGTAGAAGACAAATTTTTAATAATCAAAGATGTGCAAATTGGTATTCGCATTCCCTCCATTGCTTTTATTTTAGTGAACAAAAGTACCTGTGAGTTTATTATGCATGTGTTTGCTAATTGTACATCTGCTCGCCAGGCTCCTGTTTCCCTCTATTCAAACACCATTCTCCAAACTTTATTTTGATCATTTTCATTATTAAATCATATGTCCCTTGGGAAAGTTGGCAAGTAAATCTTCATTTCTCGACTTAAAATATTACCCTCCCTCTCTCCTATTTATTTTCCTCCTTCTGTTCATTCCCTGCCCCTTTTCATTTCACCCCTCTTTCTCTCTTTCTCTCTCTCTTTCCAGTCCTTAAACTCCTGACTAGAAGACTCTGTTAAGCTTCTTTTGTGTGATTGTCTTTCAGATAGAATGTAGTGAAAGGGAAATTAGGAAATTTTAAGTAGCAGACATTCAAATGTGAAATACTGAATTAGTTGTTACATATATGCATTGTTTGGCTAATTCAACATATAGTTTAGGCTGGTCTAAGAAGTTGGACACTTTTCCACAATTATTTCTGTGGGAAAATAGCTGAGAAGCTCCCAATAACAGCTAACCTTCGAGACTTTCTCGTGTAAGTCAGTATACATGATTCCTTTATAGAGAATGCCACATTTCTTGCCCATGGCAATTCTGGCTTCCTCTCATTCTTCAGGGATACTCAACACCACTTTTATTTTCTTCACTTGATTCTTGATACACACTACACACACACAAACAGGTGTCCATAAAGTTCGTGAGTTCGCGAGTTTAGTATGCTAAACTATTTTAAACTGTACACCAACTTTATGGACACCCTGTATATTAGCTTTGAAATATGTCCAAAAAGAAAAATATTGGCTTAAATTCAAGTCCTCTTATACAGTATAGCACTTATTCAATTTGTTAATTTAAGTCCAACAATGTTGAAATGAATTTATCTGTAAGAGAGGGCATATATTTATGAAGATATCCCCATAAAGATAAAATATTACCTTCAATGTTCAGCCCACTGTACCCTCATGCTGGTCTTAGTCTTTGGACTAAGTGCTATGTCATCCAGCTAGGGAAAATTTGAGAGTTATTTCTCATTTGTAGCTTCTGATCTATTAAACATTTTCAGTAAGCTTATCAAGGCATTGGCAATAATATGTTTATACATTCAAAGGGTGCTGAGATAACAAAGGTAAAAATAACTAAGTTATTTCTCCATGTGAAAGAACTTCCATTTACAGAAAGAGCATAGTTCTCAAAATCAGAGAAGTGTTTGCATTCCTGTTTCGATCTTTACTAAATGTGTGATGTGTGGCAAATGTGTGATGTGTGGCCTTATTAGGCCTCGGTGCTTTAAAAACCCTTTCCAATTCTATGTTGGACCTCCTCTAACATCATGTTTTTCTTTTTTGCTCGCTTGTTTATAAGCAAAAATAAACAAAACACTCTATTTTGTGTAACCTAATATAGATAATAAATTACCAGGTGAATTAATATTTGTGTTGTCTCTTGTAAAACTGTGGGATATTACAAGTGATCCACCAACTTCTTTCCTGTTCCAAATAAAAAAGAGCTGGGGAGTATGCAGGTGGCAGAAAAATTGAATATATGATGTTCTTTCCTCATATGCATGTAAGGAAATAACACATTTTTAAAAGCACATAGCACATAATAGGCACTGAAGAACGTTATATAAAATTAGTGTGTATAAAGATTCTGAAACATTGAAGGTTTTCTAGGAAAAGTAGCTAGAAGTAATTATAATTAAAAAAGGTATAGACTCATGGTCCACCACACGCATAGAAAAATGTCAGTGTCTAGTATTCATTAATTATCTCTCTCTTACATAACATATTACGTTATAACTTACTATGCGCCTGGCAATGTGTCAAGTGCTAGGTAAACATTGGTAAACAAAACAATCTTGATTACTCATCTTGCAGAGCTTCCCTTTAGGTTTCATTATGCTTCAGTTTTCTTAATTGATCTTTTAAAAGATAGGCTTTTTTGTTGTTGTTGTTGTTGTTGTTGTTGTTCCTATTTTCCTTAGACATTCAAGGTAGAATAACTTTTGGAACTGTTCTCAGAAATTCACGGGATCTGGATATGGCACGTAACTGCCTCTGCAGCATGTTCATACAGTTCATTCTCTGTTACAGTGTAATTATGGTAGACTTCCACGGATGGCTCTGCTCCAAGGTTAGCTTCTTGTAGATAGCATGTGTCTCATGTTTTTATGTTACATTATTAGTGCCCACCATAGTACATATAATAAGCACTCACTGGATATTGCCGAAGTAAATTAATCCCTCTAATAAAGCACCATTGTTTAAGATAGGAGCTGATTGCTCACACTTAATTTGAAACATTAATGTAAGAGGAAAAAGATCATTTTACAAATTCAGGGGTCAACATTGATGACATTTTTAATTCACTTGTACTGTGTGTTTGAACAAAGTCTGAGTTTTGGGAAACGTAGGAAAATAAGGAGCAATAAATCAAATGTGTTGAGTAAGTCATCACACTCTCTAGGGATTATGAGAAATCAAGATTCACAACAATCTATTCTTTTAAAATCAGAGGTGACCCTTAGTTTAATCTGATGGTGTATGACAGGGATAATTTGATTTGCTCAATTTCTTTTTTTTTTTTTTTTTTATTATAGATAAAAATATGCACCATAGATGTGGCCCAACCCATCACCCTCCCTCCACCCAAACCTCCCCCCTCCCTTCCCCTTCCTTGGTCCTTTCCCCATAGTCTTGTGGTATAGTTGGG
>CAUYPK010005207.1:0-39126 GCA_963574355.1 Loris lydekkerianus | reverse complement strand
AAAAAAAAACTTCAAACACCCAAACCTACAAAGTTGGGGTGTAATTCATTTTTTAAATCGGGTTATTTTTTTTTTTTTTTTTTTTTTTTTTTTTTTTTTTTTTTTTTGCCTTTTTATAATGGTATGTACACAGGTTCTTCGGTTCATTGTGGAAAACATCACAGATTCTTTAGATTTCTGTGAAATGAGGGAAACCCAACTGTGTTCCAAATTTAATGTAAAGTAGTCAGGATCTCTTTCCCCTTCACTTCAGCCTTCTGTGCACCACCCTGCAGACAAAGACGTATTTGACTCAGGTGTTGATTTGCAGGCAGAATTTGTGACAGCACAGGAATCATAGACACACAGTGACCGCACTTCAGTCGTTTCCATCAGGAGGCATAAATCAAACCCCCACATCCAGACAGTCTTATCTTTAATTCTCTTTTTAGAGCCCAGCAGTGCAAGGTGAGTTTTCATCTAACAGATTTCCTACTTTCCAAGCCCACAAAGAACTTTTGCTCATGCTTCTGTGAGTTTGAATAAGTGCTAAGACCTGTATTATTCCAGGTTTTTTTCTTTTTCTGTAATTGTCCACAAAGACAATCAAGGTAGGAGACAAGCAACTATTTGAAAAGTCCCAGCGGGTATCCACACGATGATGCAGCTTGTTCACCTGGCCTTCGTTTGTTCAAATATCCCGTCAGTCAGACTTGGATCCAAAGGCACAAAGACCTCAAAGCTGAACTCATACGGGGACTTTCCAAGATATCAGTACGAAAAATGTCGTGTTTTTTTTGATTCAATAAACACAAGAGAGGGACAAAGTAGAACAAAATAGAATATTATCAAGTGCAACTCAGACATCTGACGGGGATGGAGAGGAGTGAGGGACAGATGTCCCTTCAGGGTGTGTTGGACACGTCCAGGGCCATTGTCGTTTCTTAGACGTGGCAGGGAACCGCACCACAGTGCCAGACTCCCTCTTGGCTAGCAGTGCAGGGAAAATGTGGCCGTCTGTCTGCCGTGACGGTGCTCATGAGCTGGAAAAGAGCTTAGGTCTGTCTCCTTCAAATGGCTATCTGTGGTCCTCCCGGAGGTCACTCTGGGCATCTGGAAAAATCCCTGGACCCCCAGTAATCCTAATGCCTGCTTATTATCATGAGCAGCAATGCGGGTGGAGTCTGGCTTTGGACTTAGGCTATCTGAACCTCCACCCTCAGCTCTTCTCCTTGCTAGCCTTGCAGCCCTTGGAGCTTCCTGAACTATGCTCCAGGAGTCTTAACTATAGTGCAGAGGACACAAGTTACTGTTCATGCTGAATTGTAGCAAGGATACAAATAAGGTGGCTCATGAGCAGTGATTTACCCAGTGCCTGGTGTTAGCAACAGGCACTCAGCCAATGCTGACCACCATGGGTACTGTATAGCTGAGAGTTCCACCACAGCAGGCTCTGCAGATGGAGAGGAATTGTCTAGCAGCTCCTGGAGGGCCTGGCTATCATCATGTGACTGCTCTCTGGTGTGGGTGGACGTCTCCGCAGCCTGTGAGCTCGGCCACTGGCTTCTACACCTGTGCTCACTGCTCTCCTTTCTCTGCTTGTCTGTGCTCTGGGAGGCTGACCAGAGCACAGAACACAAGTACCGCTCACCATCAAGGGACAGTGTGTGCAAAGGTGGGCCCTGGCGGGAAGTCCTGGCGAGGGTGGCATCCCTTCCCCCTGGGACACCTAGGCTGCAGTGACCTCAACAGAGAAGACAAGGAACCTTCCCCCAGCAGCTCCTGTGGGCTGGCCGCCCTCCTTCCCACGAGCACTCTGTGCTGGTTGTCGGGAGTCCCTACACACGCTTGTAATCAGTGAATTAAAACAATAAAATCCTCCCACAGATACTCCTAATTTGAAGATGCCCTTTCTTCTCCCAGTGTGCCCCAGAGGGAGACGCACTTCAGAGGTGATGAGCTCTGGAGCTTTGCAGAATGTGGATTGGGAACGGCGGCCTTTGGGGGGAAATGTGCCACTCTTGAGGGTTTTGTACAAATAACTGATGAGATGTATCTCACAGTAGGGTGACTGTAGTTAATAATCACGGATTGTATGTTGCAAAACTGCTAAATGAATAAATGTCAAATTATCTCTCCACACAAAAAGGACAGCAAGTATAAGAAGTGATGGCTGTCTTAATTGATTTGATTTGATCATTCCACACTGGACACATATATCAAAATGTTGCATTGGTATGCCTAAATATGCACAATTTTAATTTACTGATTGAAAGTCAATTTCAAAACACACAAAACAAAATGAAGTCAAAGGCTTTGCAACGTGAAACCACCCTAGAACCTTGCGGTCTGGCCATCTCACTGAGCTGAGTGAGGTGAGGCCCTGTGCGTGTTTGGAGTCTGGACGTGGTCCACCTCACTTGATTTAAATGATTACATTGTAAACACACCTGACAGGCTTGGGATCTCATGTGTGTTCCTGAGGTGAAGCTTTTGAACATAAATGTTTCTTACTGGCATAGATGTCTCATGTTCAATTTCTACCTCTAATTCCAATTTGTGATGATAATTTGTGTGTCTAAGTATGTAGGTACAGCAGACACACGACTCTTAGGGGTGGGGTTCAGTTCAAGAACTTTTCTTTTTTTTTTTTTTTTTTTTGAGATAGAGTCTCAGTGGCCCTGGGTAGAGAGCTGTCATCACAGCTGTGCCCATTAGCCACCTGGCCTGGCCATACAGAGTTTTACACGACTGCCTACTCATGTTGTCCTGGTTGGCAGACCTGGTTTGCCTGGACGTTTCTTTACCCTTAATTCTCTGAGTGCTGTGCTGAGACCGTCTCCCTGGAGACACACTCAGGGGGTTCTCCCTGGCGCTCCCTTGCCGGGAGGGAAGGGGGAAGGAGCACGGTGGATCTTCCCTTTAATATCACTGGACGTTTCATCCAGACTGAAGATGAATCTAACGTAGATAATGGTTTTAGCATTTTCCTTCTCACCATCGTTCTTTCTGAGCAGAGTGAACAAAATGACAGGTTTTGTTCCGACAATCCTGGCTTCTTTCAAGGGCACTGAGATGTGGGGACATTGGCTTTCCTTTCAAGGGGTTGATTCTACTAATTTCATTTTTTTAGGTGTCCCTAGCGACTACCAGAGTTTATCTGGAATTTTTAAAAAGTCTGGCTTCTCAACCAGTGATCTAGTTGCTTTTTATAACAGAGAACTCAAAGCTGGTTCTTTAGTCAAAAATCTGGGATTCTCACACGGATGCTGGCTTCTGCTCTACCCGCCTTCTCACGTGCGATCTCGGCTGCATCGTGAAGCCTTTATCCACAGGATCGTCACAAGTTGCCTGTTTATACGGAGTAGCCACTGGGTTAGGGACTTCCCTGTAGACCTTCTTTCTTTCTTTCTCTCTCTCTCTCTCTCTCTCTCTCTTTCTTTCTCTCTCTCTCTTTTCTTTTTTTTTTTTTTTCTTCGTATTTTTTGAGACAGTCTCACTCTGTCACCCTGGGTAGAGTGCTGTGGCATCATCATAGCTCACAGCAACCTTGAACTCTTGGGCTCTAGGGATCCTCCTGCCTCAGCCTCCCCTGTAGCTGGGACGTACAGGTGTTCACTGTAACACCCAGCTAATTTTTCTATTTTCAGTAGAGATGGGGGTCTCGCTTTTGCTCAGGCAGGTCTCAAACTCCTGAGTTCAAGCAATTCTCCTGCCTCAGCCTCCGAGAGTGTTAGGATTTGAGTAACAAGTATAACAAGTAACAATAAACAATTTGTTTATGCTTTTTTCCCGTCCCTATGGGTAAGTGTTGTGCTGTTGCAAATTTGTTTATCATTACCTGTAGGTGGGAGCCATGGAGCCCTGCAGGATATGGCATCTTTTTAAACCTCACAGTTATCCTTAGGAATCGTGAACTTTTACTCTCATTTTACAGATGAGGAATATTGTGATCACAAATATGACTTCACTGCCTCGAGGTCATAGACCTAATAAGATGTTTTAAACCAGATAGGTTTGATGTAAATGTCACGACCTCTCATGAATCCATGTTGTCAATCCAGTGGTTCTAACCGCCTGGAAGCCTAGTCAGAGAGTCAGGAAGATAGCGCGTCTCCCTGTGCAATCTGTCCCACATCATAACAAATTCTTACCCCTTATTTTACTCCACATTTGCGGGTCATCGCACCTCGCCCCACCCTTGACTTGGGGGCATTTGGGAATGTTCCGAGACATTTTTGGTGGTTATATCTGGCTAGGGGGGTGGGGCTGCTGCTGGCACCCCGTGGGTAGAGACCAGCAATGCAGCGGATATCCCGCAGTGCACAGGACGACCCCCCTCACCCCCGTCACACAGCAAAGAATTATGTGGCCCACGATGCAGTAATACCAACGTCAGGAGAGGTTGAGAAACTCTACATTTTGCATTTCTAAACTCAGTTTCTCACATATCATTCTTAGAAAAAAGCAAAAAGCAAGAAGAGTCCTTTGCTCTTCGGCAGTAGTTGTGCAGAGATACATTCTGTATTCATGACTGATGGCCACAGCACTTAGTCCCGTTCCTTTTTATGAATCTTGCCTCCTACATCTTCCCAACTCTTTGTTTATGCCTTTTTCCCCCTCCCTGTGGGTAAGTGCTGTGCTGCTGCAAATTTGTTTATTGTTACTTGTTATTTCTCCGTGTTTTGCTATTTATTCTGCAGATCTGGGATATTTCTAAGGGATGCTGTAGGAAATAAATAACCATAATGATGATATTTACAGCACTTATCCCTAGCAATTTCAACAGCATCGTGAAAGACGGTACGAGAAGCAAATAGCAGAGGGGTCACTTTGCATCTTTGCATTTTGTCCATAAACAGGCACAGACCAGCTTCCTACTGCAGGGAAGTATCATAGGTTATTTTTCCAGGATAAGCTCATCTTCTGTGCTTGAATGGGTGCGTTCAATTTGTCTTCATTTTAGAATTTATTCTTTTAATTAGAAAAGGTTATAAGATTAATAACCAGTCATTACTAATGCATTCAATGAACTAAACATTGAGTGTGATGAGGGTTTTCTGCCCCTAAAGGAACATAAAGGACTGTTCATATGGATCCTATGAAAGTTCTGATGAAGTGCCCTGCACACCCAGTGCTCAAGACTACAATGGCCTTTTAATGATTTTCAAAATCATCCGAACATCCGAAATGCAATTCTATTCCATGCACATGATAAATTACTATCCCGGGAGGGGCTAGATGATTTCAATGGAGATAGTGCAAATCATGTGAGTAGAGTCTGGCTGAAGATGTATAAAAACAATAACACATGTATTAAAAACACTGATAGTTTATACTTGGGTAGGGATTTATCATTGGTAGAGGATTTTCACATGGATACATTTTGGTTATTCACAACCAGCTTGTGTTTGTTTTGGTTTTGAATTTCACAGCAGTGAAACAAAAGTGATTGGAAAATGAGTGGATGCGTGAGCCTCAACCCATTTTTAGTGATTTTGAGTCCGTTCCTTTTGTATTGGAAACCATACAAAGTCCTGGGGGAGGGGGAGAATTTGAACAAAATTATAAGGCTTCGGAAGAAACCAAGCACCCACAGGGCACTTAGTTTGTCCCTAACTTCTTTGGAGGGATTTTTGTCTGTTTGCATTAAATTAGCCCAAAGGTTGCAAATGCTAGTCTAAGTAACTCCTGTAAACACTTGAATTAGATTTGCCCATGATTAATGTTTTGACCATGTTTCTCTATTCTCTCGCCTCCTCTCCGTGTGTGACAAGTCAGACGAAGCCCGTTCCTGCCTGTGGTTATCAGCCCCTCTCATTAGCTTCTGCATGAGGGTTGCTTATTTTGACCCCTGCACCCTGTCTCCAGACCCCTGCAGCCAGTCTCAGCCCTGTCTCCTACCCTCCTGCTCCAAGTGCTGTCCACAATCCTGAAACATTTGCTGCTTTACTAAACTCAAAATCAGGTCCATAAAGATATGTTTCCCCTATTGCAAAATATCTATTATACTCTATTGACCTATTAATAAAATTTGCTACGTCCACTGCCTTACATTTTACATAAGGGAAAACACTGATTGATTCAATTAGGTTACCGTCAATATATAAACACCTTACACATCCATGTAATAACAAAGTTAATACGGTTTTGATAACCTCATTCTCACATGAATAACTGGAGTCCTAGCATGTGTCTTACTTGCTCATGAAGAGGACAGACCCAGAGAAGCTCTGGAATCCTGAAAAGCAGCCTGTGTCCTATCCACAGCAGTGCTGCTGAGGCCGGCTGCATGGGGAGGTGTGGCTGGGTCAGGAGTGTCCATCAGGAATTGGCACGGAGCAGGTGTTGTGTACCTGAAGATGCAGCCAAGTGGTGGACGTGGGTAATCTCCCGCCTACCAAGTCTGCAAATCCAGAGTGTGAGCTCCCGTGTGGGGTCTGCCATCCCTGCCCCTTCCGGTCATCCTGCCCATTAAATTGGCCATGACTCTATGAGGTCCTCCTGCTTCCTGCAGAACCGGGCTCAGTCACTTCAACCTCCCTGTAAAAATCGTCACTGCTTCTAACACCCTTGTCCATACATGGTCACCACATGGCAGACATCAGACTCATCTTTGGTGCCCCCCACCTGTCTCTGACTCCCTCCTCTTCCCTGTCCCCCTGCCACGTTCCACGTCATCAGACTCATGAGGTTGACATTCCCTTTACAGAGTGCTCACGGCTCGTGCTGCAACGCACTACATCAGGTCTGTCTGTCTTCAGAGACTATATGAATTCCTTCATGCTCTATAAATCTTGAAATAACAAATGCATGTTATCTACTAACAATCCTTTGAACAAGACTGCCAGAGGTAGTAATTCATCTTTTTCTTCTTGAGAGTGTTATTTTCTTTTCTTTTCTTTCTTTTTTCTTTCTTTCTTTCCTTCCTTCCTTCCTTCCTTCCTTCCTTCCTTCCTTCCTTCCTTCCTTCCTTCCTTCCTTTCTTTCTTTTTGACGTTTCTGCTTATTAATTTGGAGGCAACCACTATGCAGACCATACATAATTTTGAAAAACAGATCTAACACATGTGCTATAAATTAATGGTGTGATTCAGGATTATTTTGTGTCATGTTGAAGAAGGTCTGATTTTCCTGGATATAGCCCTCAGTCTTGTTATGTTAAATATCTTCCCATCCTATGATAACCTTATACTCACCTGGTCGTTAAATTTAAAAGCAGCCGGCACAGTGGCTCATGGCTGGAATCCTAACACTCTGGGAGGCTGAGGCGGGTGGATTGCTTGAGCTCAGGAATTCAAGACCAGCCTGAGGATGAGTGAGGCCCCATCTCTACAAAAAATAGCTGGGTGTAGTGGCAGGCACCTGTAGTCTCAGCTACCCGGGAAGCCAAAGCAAGGGGATCACTTGAGCCCAAGAGTTTGAGGTTGCTGTGAGCTATGATGATACCACAGCTCTCTACCCAGGGTGACAGAGAGACTCCATCTCAAAAAAAAAAAAAAAAAGAAAGAAAGAAAGAAAGGAGTAAACAATTATAAAGTAACAGTCAAGCAAATTCCAATTTTGTAAAGAATTCTCTTATCTAGAAGGAAATGTGACTGGAAATGACTGAGGTTATTGGATCTTCATGGAAGGCTTGGTGTGGCTTGGCATGTTATGAAGTTAGCCTTATGAATTATCATTGCTGGATAATATGCAGAAGATACCAAAAAAAAGGAATATACATTTTAAGAAAGGAAAAAACAGTATTAAAATTTTAATACTCAAGTCACATCTGACTTCTGCAATTATATGAGATACAATATACAAGATAACAGACATTACTGGAATATATCAAGCATTATAATTTTAATGCTTTTTTTTCCCTTTCTTAAAATGTGTACACTTTTCTCTCTCTCTCTTTTTTTTTTTTTTTTTTGGCAACCTCTGTATGCTGGGCTCATATAATTACAGATTTTGTGACTTGAAGATGATTTTTGTTATTTCCTAGCAAGAAATAAGAAAATTATTGGGCTTTTTCCTCCCATCCTTAAAGAATGTTTGTCAGTTTGGGAGTAAAAGAACTACCATCAAAATTACGTTGTAGTTTCTATTTGCACATCACCCCTAATAAATCTTGAAAAATATGGTATGTTATCCAGAATGTGGGAAGTAAGTAACATGATCTTAGCTCAGTCACAGAAACCTTTTTTTTTTTTTAAATTGTGTAATTATTATTACCTTCACTCCCAAAGTAAGGGGGGAAAAAAGAACATCTAGTAGGTCACTATCAATATACTGGACTTGGCAGTCTAGATTTTTAAAGTTGAAACTTGAGTGGCTTAAAATAGCACGCACGCACCATCGTGCAATGTCTGTGGGTCAGGCATCTAGCTGCGGCTCAGCGGGGCACCCCAGCTCAGTCTCCCAAGGCTGCAGTTAAGGTATTGGCTGGGGCTGTGTTCTCATCGCAAGACTTGACTGGGGAAGGGCCTGCTTTCAAGCTCAGTCAGTTGATGCCTGTTGTCAGGATTCTGTTTCTTGCAAGCTGTTGGTTTGATGGCCTCTGTTCCTTGCTCACTCTTGGCTGAACGCCCCCAATTCCTTGAAACAGGATTCACCAATTTGTAAACGGGGAGTCTCCAAAACAGTTAGAGGGCCGCCACGAGAGTTTGCTAGAAAAAGCAATGGGAGTTTGCTATGGGAGTCACAGCCCCCTGTGAACTCAGTGTGAAGAACACCCATTACTTTTGCAACATTTTCATGGAAGGGTTAGTTCCTCCCATACCCAAGGTGAAGGGATCACATGAGGATGTGAATATTAAAAGGTGAGCATCATTGTAGCCATCTCAGAAACCTGCCTTGCAGAGATATCTACTTCCAGTCATTAAAAGCCACAATTAGGACCAGCAAGTTAAGCAAACTGACAAGCGTTTTATACCCGGCTAGCCAGAGTGCAAAGAAGAGAACCCTTCACTTTGCACTTTACCCAGAATCTACCTCCTGCTTCTTCTGGTCTATGTAGATGCAACCAATATGGCAGGATGCTAACTCGTTAGCAGAAACGCACCCTTGCACGTGTTTCCTTCTGACTTCTGGTTTTAGGATCACAGCATAGAGAATAAATTACATCTTGCAGGTTGCCCACATTCCTCCTCATTTGCTGATGGTAAATCGGCCTTGCTTGCATGCATGACCTTCAAAACACACTGATAGCTGAGAGATAAGAATTTTATTGAATGCTTCTGTGTCAATTTTACAAAGCACCGACTGTCATTGCCTGGAGTGATGACCCTGAAATCTGAGCCATAGATCTGCAAAGCTATTCAGTTGCATGGTTTCCAGGTAGTCTAAAATTACGGTGCTTCTTTTTTCCCCCTAACACTCGAAAACTCTTGTATGATTGCTTTAAAGTCAAAGAGTTACACTGCCCTGTTTTCTAAGGATGTGCCTTACATGTTTTTCTTTTGGAGCACAGTAATCCTGCTTTAAACAGGACTGTGTTCAAGAAAGTAGCAAGTCCCCAGATCCTACATAGATGAAGCTTTGAGGTGGCCACGTCCAAAGTTCTGTCTTCGTGTTGATTCAAAATTTCATTCTGTTCCCTTAGGCACAAAATCCATAACAAAGGGGAATGAGATCCATTTTGTGCAAAACTAGGCAGTTAGGCTTCTTTTTAACTGATTACTAGTGAGCCCAGTGTTGGAAAGAATTCCAAATAGAAGGACAACGTTGAATTGTTTGGAAATTTTACCCAATTTTATTTTATTTTCCACCACACGTGTTTTGAAATGCGCTGTAAAGCCTGAAGCCTGTCAGTGACAAAAGTGTATATACAGTATTTGGTATCCTCCTTCCCAACAGGGCTGCTGACTTGAGTCTCCCATTAGCACATTCTCGTAATTGCTGTGTCTGTGATCCGTGCACGCCAAGCCCCAAGCCTGGGACAAAGCATAGCAATGCTCACCCAAATTAAACCTCTTTCCCTCCAAGGCCTTGTAACATAGAAGGAGTCTCATAGGGAAATCAACACATAAAATGGAATGTGAGAAGTTTCAGGAAATTATCAGCTCATGATGGGCACGTTGCACACAAAGAAGACAATTCATGCAAAGCAAACTGCACTATTTTTGGAACTGCTAAGAACCAGTTAAAGAAGAGGCAGTATTATTTTTCCATGTCACCAGCAACAGTAGTGTGTGACTAATTAATGGGTAAAGAGACCAGACCAGCCGGGCTCTGTGAGCTGAGATGCAAAGATTGAAGTTGATCATGAGAATGATGGATAGACAGAGGACCTCAAAAGTCACTGCAGAGAAGACCGGCGTGTATGGGGAAACGAAAGGTGGGGTACCCATTAAGAATGAACACACGGGGACTTTGGAGATCACCAAAGACACAGTGACACAAACACAGACAGAGGCCGGCAGAAGGCAGACGACAGAAGACGCTACTCCTGGAGAACCATGGAAACTTGAGCTTTGGTGAGGATGGCGTTAAGGGGTACAGGGACAGTTGTTGGGGTTGAGGTCACTAGCATCTCAAGGAAGACCTTGTTCCCAAGCACTACACATTCACCATCCTCAGCTCCCAGAAGACCACAAATTGTTTTGGTGCTGAGTAAGGGGAGATTAACCTACATTTCACTTTTCTCCCAAATCTCTGGTGTACCTTGTCCCATTCAGTGTGGTTAATCCCAATAGAGGAATAACAACACCTGATCAAGAATGCCATTTACAGCTCGGCGCCTGTAGCTCAGCAGCTAAGGCGCCAGCCACATACACCGGAGCTGGTAGGTTCAAACCCAGCCCGGGCCTGCCAAAGAACAATGACAGCTATAAACAAAAGATAGCCGAGTGTTGTGGCCAGCGCCTATAGTCCCAGCTACTTGGGAGGCTGAGGCAAGAGAATCGCTTGAGCCCAAGAATTTGAGGTTGCTGTGAGCTGTGATGCCACAGCACTCTACTGAAGGGGACATAGTAAGACTCTGTCTCCATTAAAAAAAAAAAAAAAAAAAAGAGAAAGAAAGAGAAAATTCTATTTACATCTATCTCAGCAGTATGGTTTGTAGAAAGAAAGAAACACAGAGGTGGTTTTCCTTTTACACATCTTTTTCTCTTTAAAAATACTTTTGAAAAGATTCTAGAACAATTTCTCTTTAAACATTCTTGGTAAAGGCTGGCGTGGAGGCTCACGCCTGTAATCCTGACATTCTGGGAGGCAGAGGCAGGTGAATTGCCCAAGCTCAGGAGTTTGAGACCAGCCTGAGCAAGAGCAAGACCCTGTCTCTACTAAAAATAGAAAAAAAATGCTGGTTGTGGTGACTGTGTCTGTAGTTCCAGTTACTTGAGAGGTTGAGGCAGGAGGATCCTTTGAGCCCAGAAGTTTGACGTTGCTGTGAGCTATGACACCATACACTCTACCCAGGGCGACAGAGTGAGACTGTCTCAAAAAAATAAAAAATAATAATAATAAATAAAAATTCTTGTTAAAGACAGCATGAGTATCATTAAGCAGAATTAACTCATACATGACTTAACTTCCAAGCTTCTTTTTCCAAACAGTCAAATCTTTCCTAACAGACCACATCTTTCACTTGGCATCATTTTGATATGGAGTCCAATAAAGTGATTAATTTCATACCAGAATGGAAATGCATACAACAAAAACTTAGTTGATAAGGAAGGGGCTTTGGAATGAGACTAATATGTTAAATTAGTACTTGCATTACTGGCCAAAAAATAAATAAATAAATAAATAAGAGAGAAAGCCACTTGGTTATGATGTATGACCATGTTTTATACACTGCTGGAGCTGTGTGCCAGAAAAGATTTCTTTTCATCTGTTGAGGGAGATTGGTTCATGGGGATTCTTTCTCATCCTGCCATGTCAGGTGTTAGGATGAAGATTATGCCAGTAGCACAGAATGATGTATTGAGTGTCCCTTCTCTGTTCCCTGTGAGCATCTGAATGAAATCCGAATTGACTCCTCCTTCCACGCTTTACAAAACTCACTGCTGAAGCCGTGTGGGTTTGGCATTTTCTTTCTAGAAATATTTGGACGGGGGTGCAATTTTCTTAATGAATACATGACTAGGGGCTTTGTACTGATCCTCTCAGTTGCATCTTTACAGGGATTTATTGCCTTAATTTTTTTTTGTTATCTTTTCTTTTCTTTTGAGACAGAATCTCACTTTGTCACCCCCAGTAGAGTGTCATGGCGTCACAGCTCACAGCAGCCTCTAATTCTTGGGCTCCAGCGATTCTCTTGCTCCAGCCTCCTGAGTAGCTGGGACTACAGTAGGCACCCGCCACAATCCCCGGCAATTTTTAGAGACAGGGTCTCACTCTTGCTCAGGCTGGTCTCGAACTCCTGAGCTCAAGCAATCCACCTGCCTCAGTCTCCCAGAGTGCTAGGATTTTCTATTGTCTTTTTGATGCCTTAATAATGCTAGGATTTTCTGTTATCTTTTTAATGTAGTAATATCTCCCAGTGTTCTCTTTCTCATTTCTAATAACTAATGTTAGTTATTATTACATCTTCTCTTTCACTACCTGTTAATCAGACTTGATAATTTGTGAATTTTATTGGGTTTTTGAAGAACCAAACTTTTGGTTTTCTCAATTTTCCCTATTTTTTTTTTTTGTGTGTGTGTGTTTCAGGTTAACTAAATGTTACTCTTGTGTTTATTTGCTTCTTTCTACCGTTTTGAAGGTTTGCCATTTTTTCACTTTCTAAGATGGCTATGAGTTTAGGAATTTTGTCTTCCTTCTTTGCTAACACACACTGTTTCCCGCAACGCTGTTCTGGACATATCTAAAAGATTTCCTGCATATTTTTTCCAGTCATTCACTGAAAAATGCTTTCCAACTTCTGTTATACTTTTCTCCATTTACATGTGAATAATGCACACTTTTTAAAAAGTTCAGACATATAAAGATTGCAAAGTTAATTGCCCCAGTCATCAGAGATCTGGACTGTGTATTTTCCATCTTTTGATGTGCAGGGTAGACATAAAGGTTTTGTGCAATTTACTATTTTAAATTGCGCACAAACCTTATGTCCACACTGTATATGTAGACTGATTTTTTGGTTTTGCTTTTTTGGGGTGTATCATCAATTTTAGTGAAGGTTTTATGTATGACTGCAGAGAATGTGTACTTTTTAGTTTCAGTGCAATAATCTATATATGTTCATTAAATCAAGTATACTAATTGAATACTTCCAATCTCTTCTCCATTTTGAAACTAATTTTATTTTAAAATGTTACGGAAGTGTACATGTCTTTGTTATGTGGATGCCTCATATAATGCTTAAATTGGAGCTTTTGGTGTGTCTGTCAGCAGAACAGTGTTCATCGTATCTGACAGGTAGGTTTTTCCTCCCTCACTCCTTTCCACCTCCCCCTTCTTGGTTTCCAATATCTCGGTGTGCTCACGCGTACCCACAATCTAGCTCCCTTTTATTCCTCTAGGCCTACTAAAGTTTTCTCTGTTGTTTCTGTTAATTGGTGGAAAAGACAAATTAAATCCCTCCTTGTAAGTATTTCTCCTCCTCTAGTATAGAGATTGGTCTGTGAGTTATTTTGGTCCTGTCGGTTTTTGCTTTATGTGCTTTTAGGCTTTGTGATACTTCTCTTAGTATAACCAATGATTCATTCCTAAAATGTGTTTTGTCTGGTGTTTATTTATTTGATTAATGTTTATTTTAACTAGTGTTTATTGACATCTACAAGGTTTATTTTCTTGCATTTGTCTGTTCCAACCTCTGTGTACATTTTCCTTTTACAGTTTCCTCCTGTGTCTGTATTGTTACACATTTGTTAGATTATATTTTATGTTTTATATATAAAATTGAAACATCTATATTATAGTATAGTATTTCCCACATTTAATATTGAAAAGTCAGAAGTCATCCTAACTTCTACTTCATTGAAAGAAATGTGCTTCTATGGATCTTTAAAAATATAATTTTACAAAGGTACAATTTATAGACAACAAGCTGCATCCACAAAAACTGTGAAATGAATCGTGTACACCCAGGAAATCACGACCGTGAGTATACAGTGGAGGGTTCCCCAAACCCCAAGAGTGCTTCTGTGCCCTCTGACCCCAAGAGCGCTTCTGTGCCCTCTGGATTCACTCACCATCACTGCCACAGCTCAGGGAGGTAAGGACGTGCTCTCGGAAACTGTATGTAACTTGCTATCTTTTTATATGAATGGAGTGACGCCATACATGCCTTTCTGTGTCTGGCCTTCTTTCCCTCGGTAACAATTTGGGATTAATCTGGTATGTATCATTGGATTATTGACTGAGTCAGATTCTCTTGAATGAAAGTATTTCCTTACTCAGTAGCAATGAAAGTAAGTGTAATTTGTTCACGTAGTCACCTGTTGGGGGACACGGTGGCTCTGCCTCATGCTTGGCTCTGCGCATCAAGCCCCTCTGTATGAGTCTGAGTTCAGGCACACACCTTCATTTCTCTTGAATAAACTTCCCAGAGAAGGAGTGATAGGTGTAGACTTGCCCATCTAGAAACCAGCCCAGTGGTTCTCCAGAGGCAGTCTCGTGAGTATTAATCAGGGGATTCTGGCCACACAGTACCACCAGCACATGTTACAACAAGGGAAACAGAGAGCTCAGTGGAAAGATGTGGGCGGCGTTCCTGATGGAGACACAGAACGCCGCCCACATCTTTCCACTGAGGGGCTCAGGGGGCTCAGAGGCCCTGCATGAGCCACAGGGGCTCAGAGGCCCTGCGTGAGCACAGAGGCTTAGGCTGAGTCAGCCGCAGGGCACAGAGTGTCTCCCAGGGGACAATGCCCGAGGCTCACTCCCTGTCTGATCCAGGAGACAATGCCCAAGGCTCACTCCCTGTCTGACCCAGGGGACTTTGCCCGAGGCTCACTCCCAAGCATATTGCACTAAGAGGCTAAGCATTGAAGGGCCCCCAGCAGCGGCCAAATCCTGAGGGTTCATAGTCTCACATCCATTTGTGGCCACTTCTGATAAAGGGAGAATATTTGGATTCTTCCTTGGGGTTAACGTGATCAACGTGAGAAAAAAATACACATTCCAGTGTTAATATTTGAAAAAGAATATTTTTCATTTTAATGATCAGTGGTCAGGAGTAGTTAAATATGTTTGAGTATTATTAAATGCAACATATGTTTTCAGTTTTTCAAGAGTAGCTCTATGTTTACAGATAACTGAGTAGTAAAAACAATGTCCGTGTACTTTCTTTCCCTCTTTCTCCTTCCCTTGTTACTAACCTCTAGTGTGAGGGTGGTACGTTTTATCACAGCCAGGGAGCTCATAATGACACTTGACCATTAACCAAAGTCCACAGTTTGCATTGAGCTTTACTTTTTGTGTTGTTCACTTCTCCGGGTTTTGAAAACTGCCCCGTAACGTTTATCCACTATGACAGAATACAAATATTTTTAAATGTCCTTAAAGTAAGGAGACACGATAGAAGCTGGCTATAAACTAAGGGAAAGCCAGAATTCACATGGTAAAGGGAAAATGACCAGGGTAAAAAAGTCTTATCATCACGAAATCCTGTTCTTGTTTTCCATGTTCAGCAATTATATCAGATTCAAAAAGAAAGATGGAACTTTTGTTACATCGAGTGAAAATGTGGGCTATGGAAACTGTTTCTCTTTCTGGGTGCACCTGTGGTCTCAGCTCTTTAGGTGTCTATACTGATGGTGATGTCCCAGGAGCAAGGAAGCACCAGGTTCAGAAACAGGGCCAGTCCCAAGTCCCCTTCTGAGCACTAGTGGGACTGCACTTCTGCATAGCTGCCTCGCTGCAGTCTGGGCAACATAGCGACCACTGGTCTCTAGGGAACAAAGTGTCTATCTGCAAGGAAGTTACAGAAAGTGGGGGACACTATGCTCTAGGGAAAGACTGTGTTTGAGAAATAGATTTCAGGGATGAAGAGCTTGAGCTCTGACACACGTGTCTTCAGGTTTAGGAGAGCACGCTTCGTGAAACTACCCCACCAGGGCTGAGTCACTTGGAAGGGGAAGAAATTTGAAGAGGAGTTTTTATTTTCTCATTAGAGGCTAACCATGAGCATCTCATATTTAATTTGTATTTCGTTCTATAGCATTTTAGGAGAATCAACACCAGTATTTTCATTACTTATTCTTCCAAACCTGGTTTTCTTCTAAAACTAATATCTCGTCTAATTTTTTAAACACTTTCTGAAATTCTTAATATATTCTGCATTTTAATGTTGATGTTTTAATGCGATCTTACACACTTCAAGTATTCTTGGCATACTTGAAAATCATACAAAAAAATCATTTTCATGATTCATGAGTGAGTGCGTTGTATATATTTATTACTTTATAATAAGGGTTGTCAATCATCCCTGCCCCATGAGGGCATTTGGCAATTTCTGGAGACATTTTTATTTGTCATGACTGGCAGGAAAATGTGACTGCTATCTAGAGGATAAGAGACTAGAGATGCTGGTAAAAGTCCTACAGTGGCCAGGACTCCCAACGAATCGTGCATCTGGGAGTATGTTGCTGATGTGGAGAATTGTTTTCTCTATCTAACTCTCCCCTCTGCCATGTGATGGCTGGCTATCGATGTAATTGTCAGGCCACAAAGCCTGCATCCCCTGTTACTGCATCCCACAGGATGCAAAGCCTGCATCCCACACCTGCTACTCTGAGGAGATGGGTTCAGATGTTAAAGAGAAGGCACGGGGGCAAATCATGCAGAGTCTTCCTATAACATCCCAACATGGTGTCTGTCCACTATAGAAAGGGAAGGACGTGGAGAGAATGAGGCAGGTGACGTGATGTCTGTCCACTATAGAAAGGGAGGGACGTGGAGAGAATGAAGCAGGTGACATGAGGAAGCATCTTCTGAGGGACACAGAACGTGTTGGAACGTTGGATCCAGTTGAATGCAGAGGGTGGGAGATGGGACGCACATTTAGGAGAACACTCTCCTGAACCCTCTTCAATATCCCTGTTGCCTGTTTCCATAATTACCCTGGATTGCTTTCTTTCTAATTTCAATCCTTTCTACTTGAAAACCAATACATTTCCTCTTTGCCTAGATACACATTGACAGAA
Source organism: Loris lydekkerianus (assembly GCA_963574355.1). NCBI lineage: Eukaryota > Metazoa > Chordata > Mammalia > Primates > Lorisidae > Loris > Loris lydekkerianus. Next base: position 22,066 of record CAUYPK010005207.1, on the reverse strand, counting down.
AGTATAATGATTATTCCTGCTAAATAATACAAGGAAACCAACTATTCAACTTCTAAAAGAGCAATAGAGATGTTCCTACTAGATTCTTTAGAAAATACTGCTCTTTACCTATTAATACACATCTCCAAAACTAAAGATTATCTGGGAGGGCTCACATTCCTAACAAGTAATACACATTCATTATTTTCACCCAAATCCTTGAGTTTCAAATCAACAACACTTGAAGGAGACCTGTTCGCACAAATGAAATTTGAATTGTAGATAAAGTGACACTTTGGAAGGGTTAGGTCACGCTGTAGCTTTTCAACACTACCAAGATCTAATTTATGTAGTGGCATTGCACAGAGAGAACTCTAATGGCTGTTTAATTATTCTCAACTTCAAAGACTGAAGGGGAGGGAGACCAATTCCCAGACAAAGGGAGAAAATGTTGGAAGCTGAGTAGAGATAATTATGCAGCAATGACCTAGTAAAAGTATCTTCGGATGGGGACTGTCGAATACTTCCCTGCATAGCAGGCCTACACAATCAAATGCAATAGTATCTTTGTTCAGTTCCCTACCATCATGCCTCACCCTTAAAGGCTGATGGTCACAGAAAGCCAGGGGGGGGAAATTTGGAAAGCTAGGGTGACATCTTTAGGCAAGCTTGTTGGGCTGTAGATTATAAAGAAATGGTACAAGCAATTTGCTACGTCAGTTTGGGGGAGCCACAGATAAGGCAACTTTGACACAATGGCTCCAGAAAAATCCACAAGTCCAAAATGAAATGCTGCCAACACTCATGATAGAAAAATGTTCTGGGCCAATTTCTGTTGGGGCTAAATGCGGGGAAAGAATTTCAGCCATATATTGCTATATAAGACCGGATTCCATATCATTTCCCTTAAACTGGGAAAGTACATGAGGAAAGTGTGAGTCTCAGTGGTAGCTCTTACTAATACATGATTATTTTTAGTTATATAAAGTATGAAGCTTGTTTGAGAGCCCTTTCTCTTGGAAAGAATATAACCTATATGACCACAGAGCAAATCATAGTATTTCCTAGTAATAATAGTTACCATTTATTAAGTCTTTCTACTATGCTAAGGACTGGGCAATTCTTCTAAAGGAGGTTCCTCTGTGAGATGAGAAGAATTAAGTTTTCCCCCAAGGAAAGTAAGAATAAAGAGTTGATGGGGGCCAGGCGCAGTGGCTCACACCTGTAACTCTAGCACTCTCGGGAGCTGAAGGCAGGTGGATTGCTTGAGCTCAGGAGTATGAGACCAGCCTGAGCAAGAGCAAGACCCCGTCTCTACTAAAAATAGAAAAAACTAGCCAGTCTGTAATCACAGCTGCTTGGGAGGGTGAGACAAAAAGATCACTTGAGCCCAAGAATTTGAGGTTTCTCTGAGCCACGATGACACCATGGCATTCTATCAAGGGTGACAGAGTGAGACTGTGTCTCAAAAAAATAAATAAATAAATAAAAGAGCCACTGGAAGGCTAAAGAGATCGGCCACAGACGCAATCAACAAGTAAGTAAAACTGGTGTTATTCTGATGAACACGGGACACAGAGAAAAAAGTTAGCCTCTCCCCAGACTGCCCTCACTTCCAGTAAAGACTCGAAAAGGAGAGTCTTGGGAAAAATAAGACGTGTGCACGTTTGTGTTAAATAATCTAGCGTAAACCGAGACATGAACCGTTAGTGTAAGAGGAAAGAAAGCAAGTTCAGCCAGCCCTGCTGGGATCAAGTTACTGGGTTGGGTTTTTTTTTTTGTGAAATCTCTCAGAGTTCCACACTGCTACCCAAGTATCAAAGTTCTCCTCAGCTCTGCCTTAGTGTTGAAGTTATATGCATGTTTTTGGAAGCTTCTCTCAAATTGTGCAAAAATACTAGTTTTCAGACTAGAAGTGTATGACTTATTCCCTGCAAATATCAATTTAGTATCAGTAGGGTAGGGAAAGGTTCACAGTTTCACAATTTTCAAAACCTGTTACAGACTCGAGGAAATGGTTATGCCACATACAGAAATAGCTATTTTTAGATAAAGAAAAGAAGTAAAATATTTAGTCAGAGGTTTTTTCAATATCTAATAATAATCTTATTTTACTTAACTGGCCTCCAGTACACCCGACTTGTCTGTAAGGTGCGTGTCCTCACACATTCCGTCCTCAGCTGTGATCAAGAATTTCTTGCAGTTCACTCTTTGTCAAAAGCTTACTGTCACATTTTTAAAAAGCCATTAAGCAGAGTGACTGGTTTTTGATATGGCAAATAAAATGGCCAGCTCCAGAAAATGTGCACATCAACGTGGCCTTCAGGTTACAGATGCATAAACACCATCTTGAAAACTGGCGTACTTAAAGGCTGGGGACGGAAATCTCATTTTGTTCTGTGTGTCCTGACCCATTTCTTAACGAGACAGGGTGAGAATGTTGAAGCCATGTTTTAGAATACAGATCTGAGTCTTTCTATAATGCACGCACAGATCAGAACACCACATGCCTTACGCATGCACAATTGTTTGTCAGTTAAAAGTGAACACATTTGTTCTACGAGTGCCCTTTCTTTCATTTTCCTTGTCTTTCTAGTTAGACATCTTCCCACCCCCTTTTCACTGGTGAGATTTCCATTCTGCATCATAGTTCTTGTTATTTGCCTTCAAAGCAGCACACACCTGCCTTGGGGGGGTGGGGGGGGCAGTAACCGTGTGAGTTGTGTTAGGCCAGTGAGTGGCCCAGAATTGCAATGACCCTCAGGAAGCTTGCCCTCTAGTGAAAGAGGCAGAAATGTACATTACATCTGAAATGTTGTATTTCACGTTAAAACTTCATTGTATCTCAAACATGAGGCACTACAATGAATCAAAGTATTCAGCTAAACTGTCCCCATGGTTTCGCTATCTTAACGGTGGCTGTGTCTGCCAGCAGCAAAGAAGCCTGGAGAGTAGGTGGGGATGAAATTGCAGAAGGTGCTTTCCACAGCTTGTTGAGAATTGAATATTTTTCCTTGAAAATGTAGTCCCAAGCCTGGAAGAAGTGCTGGTCTGTTGGTGCAGGGTCTGGTGAAAACGGTGGATGACAGAGAGTTTCCAAGTCCAGCGTCTACAGTTGGAGCAGTGTTGTTTGTGTGACCTGTGAGCAAGCGTTGTCTTGCAAGAGGATTGGCCTGTCCATGTTGAGCAATCTCAGGTGCCTCATCACAAGCTTCCTCGTCGATTTATCCATTTGGTTGCAGTAGACAGCTGCTGTGACAGACTGGCCAGCCTCGTGACGCTGCAGTGGGTAACACCAGTGCTGGACCACCACACAGGCCCAGGTAGGTTTTTTTTTTTTTTTTTTTTTTTGATGAATATTTGGTGTTTGGATTTCATCTTTATGCAGCCATTGTGCGACACTTGAAATTGTCAAAATTATCCATTTTTCATCACTCTTACCAATATGTTGTTGAAATGGTTCACCTTTATTTTGTGACAGCAAGCTGTGAGAGGATTTCTCTTCTGACACTTATTTAATTCATGCAGAACCCATCAATCTGGTTTGTTTACCTTGCCAGTTTGTTTCCAATGGTCCAATATGGTTGGAATAGGAGCATCACACCTTGCTGCTGCCTCCCGCACAGGTGAAGATGGATTCACTCCCACCACAGCGCTCAGCTCATCTTTACCCACCTGGTGTCAGGTTGCCTCGTGCTTCATTTCCGAGATTAATTTCACCAGAATGGAACTTCACAAACCTTCCTGTACTGTGCGTTCCTCAGCCACATCCTCCCCAAATACTTTGTTGACATTTTGACTGTCTGAACTGCATTGGTTTCACAACCAATTTGTGTTATTCAAAAGTAACACAAATTTTTGACTTATCCCTGGACTCACAAAAATGGCTTTAAAAAATTTCTTCAAAAATAATCACAAGCCAACATGTGTGCTTGAAAGAGTGAGGGTGGACCCTCACAATAAAAAAAAAAAAAAATGTTTCAAAGTGCAGTGTCAGAGAAATCAACTGTCAAACTTAGTACTTAAAGAAATCAGATATTTTTACTTAACCCAACACAAAAATGCACAGTTCTACAATGGTTAGGCTAGTCTCAGGAAAGACAATATAAAGAGGCCATAAAATCTGGCTGTAAACATCACTCAGAGAGCCACACAAGTCATGTCTAAACCCAGGGAGAAGAAAGTGAGACCTTTTCACAGGGCCGGTCACTGCAAGCACAACCCGTCACATGTCTCTCTGAATCCTATGACACTCTACCTATCCAGGGATTTGAAAATGGACCAATGGCATTCGTTCATGGACAGTTATAAAATGCAAGAGGTGGGGAATGTGGCAGATTAACACACCAGTGAGGGTGTCAAGGGGAATCTCGGGAATCCAAGACAATGTTTTACTTTTGTGGCAAAACTTCAAAATAAAGAGTTATAGCATTTCATCTCTACCAAATTTCAGCTCTCATTGAAAACTCAGATCTTTGCTTCCAAGCCTCTGGGTAAAGACTCCTGGTGCTTGTTGAGATTCTCTTCTGGGTTCCTGCCACCTGGTTTCTGTTTGGGTCCTGTCCACAGGACCCCTGCATGGGGCCTTGTTGGCTGTACTCGATCTTCAACTCTGCCAATGGCACTCAGAGATTTTTGTGTTCATCCTTTCCTTTCTCTGGGTAGAAAGACACATTAGTTGCTCTCCATTTTTTTTTTCAGTTCTCTTCTCAAAAATCCCCTTATTAGAGAGACTTTCCTTAAGTAGTCCATATAAAAGGGCAACCTCAAATCCCACCTCAACACCCATCGGATCTTTTCTAATTTCTGTCTATCATTTATCTATCTATCACCTATCTGTCATCCATCTATCAGCTATCTATCTATCTATCATATGTCTACCTTTCATTTACCTCCATTTCCCCATCATCTGTAGTCTCTTTCCCCAAAGATTCAATATAAATACATGAGGGAAGGACTTTATTTTATGTTCTCAGGGTCTGGAATACTGCCTAGCACCTACTAGACACTCGAAAACATTTGTTATACACAGGATGAGTGTTATTGGTGCTCCCAGCATGGAGTCTGGGCAGTATCATGAATCTGGGAAGAAAGTAACCTAGAGCTGTGACTCCTCTGTGCCCCAGGGGTCCTTCCTTAGACATATGTGCTGCTGTGGCGTGAAAGTTTCTGTCCTCTCCAAATTCATATGTTGAAAGTCTCACTCCCAAGGTGACTGTATCCAGAAATGGAGTTTGAGGCAGGTGATGAGAGACCCCAGAGAGCTCCCTCACCCCTTCCACCATGTGAGGACACAGTGCACAGTGAGAAGGTGTCATCTGTGAACCAGAAAGTGGGTCCTCGCCAGACACAGCCTCGGCCATGCTGGGATCTTAGACTTCCAGCCTCCAGAACTGTGACAAGGACATTTGTGAATAAGCCATCAGCCTATGCCATTTAGTTATAACAGCTCAAAGTGACTAAAACGTATGTTTTTCTGCATTCTTATACTTTCCATATCTTTTCTTTTACAGCAATATTGAGCTTATCTGTTAATGGGGACCATACAGTCTTAACGCCCGTCTCGTGAGAAGCTTCATTCTTCCCATCTGTTGTTATGACTGTTTTTTAAACCAAACTAACTCATCCCCCCGGTGGCCTTTACCACTCTCAGTCCCCCTAAAATCAACCATTTCATAACATATTCTTAATTAGTTATATGAAAATAATGTCTTAGATTCATATCTGACTTCAAATTCTTAGAAATATCTAAAGGATTTTATGTTGTCTTCTTTGATTTAGGTTTGGTATAATTTTAAATCACTCATCTTAAGTTGGTGATGATTAGATGTCACATAGTTTATACACTTATATGATATTTGGCATATAACTGTTATGGGAACAATTGATGTTTTCTAGATTGGTTATCAATCACAAAAGAGGAGGAAAGTTAGCAATAACTTACTTTTGTCCACACCATGACCGTTTACAATCTTGTGCCTTGAAGGCTGCCACATAGCAAAGGGGGCAGCTTCTCTATTCACCCAAACCATGGAAAAGTTGCAACAGGAAGGTGAAATCTTCTTCAATTGTCAGGGCAACAAAATTGACCAGAACTAAGAAAAGATAATCGAATCTCTTTAGATTTGCATGTCCAATCCTCAAGATCATTTTAAATCTTTTTTAATCCTTATAAGAGGGTATTTTACCGTAACATCAACCATTGATTGCACATACTCAGAACTGCAAGCAAGTAAGTAAAAATCAAACAAATGCAGACGTAGCCAAAACACATGTACTAAAAGGAGACTTGAGTTGGAGAGATATTTCAAAGGTTGCCAACTCTGAAAGGGTAGTATTCCAGGAAGGCAAAAGTGAAAAACGCTTATTATAAGTAGATTTCTTCTTGATCAATCATATGCCTTATTTCTACTTTTGCTAAATGACAGATGCTACAAACCACAAGGCAAGAATACACGTGGTTTTTGGAACATTTGCTGGACCAAGTGATGAGAAGGCATCGGTGTTGTCAACTAAATGCAACATCCACTCATCTGTTGCCTAAAATGCGGTGCAAAATATGCCAACTTTATGAGTTCCTAACATTAAATCTTTTAAGTAGATATTTTTTCTTTCTCTTCCTTTCCTTAGATAGGAAAGCCACCCAAAACGTTTTGACAGATGTTATTACTTCTTAAATAAAATGATGATCTATGTTAATAAAGTAAAAAATAAACATTTGAACACATCTATTGGCAAAGTATGAGCATTAGTCTTCAAGCTCAGGAATGCGGAGGCTGGAGGAGAGAGCAGACTGCTATCCCTGTTTCCATCTGTCTGTTATCATTCCTCAGTGTGGGTAGCTAAAATAAATGCAGTAGCTTTGTGTTCTTATCCATGTAAATTTTTGCTATTGTTCCTTCTCTTTAATACCTCCCTTTCAGCATTCAAGGTGGGTGCCTTTCCCCACTTGCTATGGGCAGCTGTGTGCCCTTGCATTCATGAGAGCACCTTGGACATTCAGCATCAAAAACTACAACCACATTTGCTACATTTCCAGGCTGAAGGATTATAAATACCCACAGCAGTAACCGGATGATCTGATTTGCATTGTCTGGGCATCATTTCACCATCATTCCAAAGTGACTGCATTTGAATGCCAACATTTTCATCTCGAAATGCTAACATTTAGAGCACAGTAAAATCAAACTTTGCCCAACATCCTTTGCTAGCTTTTAAAACAAAATTTCTCCTCCTCCTCCTCCTCCTTCCCTATTTCAATGACTTGCTAAGATTAGATAGTGTAAAAAAAAGAGAGAAATTGCTAATATAATTTAACAATTTTTGGAAATGTTTGGGCCTGTACTTTTGAAAGAGGATTTTATGACATTGAACTGGATGGACAAGATATAATTTATTCTTTGGAAACGGATCCTGTAATCTGTGTCCAGTTGGGCTCAATTTTCTCTCAGAAAGATCTTGTCCAAACACATATCTTTGGGGGAGTAATTGGGGGAGTAATTGGTTCAGCCACCACTATAGTCAGGCTCCAGGCAGCAGGAAAAAACCTCCTGCTAGATGAAGTTTTCCAGGTAGAACAAAGCAGACTCTGTCTGTGCTCCAAGGCAGAGGAAGAGGGCATGAATCAAAAATTAACAAGGGAGAATACAAGACAATCACAGGGCCGCGTGCTTCTCCGTTTTGCTACTTGGTCACCTTCCTCGGAAGACATAGTAGGCTTCTCTCAAAACAAATTCAAATAAATCCACTGTGCTTCCAGAAGGAGCCTGAGAAGAGCAAAGATTCTTTTCAACTTTGTGCTGGTGTCTTACTATGTTGACCCCAGAGCATGATCAGAGTCATTTATTTAATAAAGTATTTTAGACATGTTTCTGCCCTTCTGTTGTTATTATTACGCTGAACCATATGAAATTGGGATATTTCCAAGTGGTTACATTCAATAATTAAGCTAGATTATTCTGAATCACAATGGTCTGGGTGGGGGGCGATAATTGTGATGTCAGCCGTACTCAGTAATACTTGCTGTTGATGGTGAGGTTAGAGTAAACGTTTGCCTACGTAAGATTTAGAGGGAGTGGGTGACCATTCCAAGCACTCTGGTGCCAGAGATTCCTACTCTGTAGAACTCCTATTTGGGAACTTTTCCTGGGAGGTTATCAAAACTCCTGAAATTATGAGTTCTAAAGTAGTCAAACCCTTTCCCCGCTCACTATATGGTTGTGATAGATTTTGTCAAGTCAGAACCTTTTGCGGGGTAGAGTGAGGTCTTTGGAGTAACACACGGTCCCCAGTTTTCTCTGAGCAATCAGAAACTATAGAAACATCTTGAGCATTAATAAACACTCCTGATATCATTAGCAATTAATAATAAATGGCACTCATAACTGACAATCTAAAGTCAATATACGGAAATGTCATCTCTTTGGAGTGAAACTGTTTTGACATGTTGAATCCCAATAATATTAAATGCAGCCAGCTGCCACTTCAGTGTACATGGTGATGACTCAGTTAGGTAAAATTTGGAACATGGCCACAAGGAGAAATTCAAAGACAGACTTGACAGAAAGAGGGAACAGTTAATCTCAGTAGAAAATAAAGGAAAATGTGAATCTATGCAGAATATACAAGCCAAAGAATATTTTTCTTTATCCCCAAGAGGAGGAAGAAAACCTTTCAACCACTATATTTATAGGTACGATTATAAATGCAGTCTAATCCTCTTTTAAATTTTAAGAAGCATAGTAGACCAAATCTGACAACAAACACAATAGGAATAAGTCCACCCTGTGCAGTTTGGGGTAAGATGAAACCTTTTTGCACAAAGCATCCAGAAATGAACAACATAAGCTTTGCTCCTAGTTCTGCCTACTCTTAGTAAGCAAGTTGTACACTCACCATTTGCCCAGTCTCTGCTTTGTGCTCATAAAGCTTCTGTCAGCGTTTGTTTTGCAGGCCCCATGTTGCCCCAATTTCATTTGAAATTAAAATAATTTTGTTCATTAAAAAGGAGCAAGAGAAAAAGAAAGGGCATGAGGTGAATTAGGATTTTTTTCATTCTGGACAATAAACCTGACTTTCATTTTCAAGAAACCTGATTTTGCACAAAGAAAAGTATTTGCTTCTTGGAACAGAAATAATGGTTGGAAATGCTTGAGCTGTTCACATCACATTTAGGAACAAGTTGGTTTTTAGGTGAGTTAAAATTTTTTGTTCATGAAAATGAAATAATTCCACAGTCTAGGACAAAGAGACAACTTATTATTATTATTATTATTATTATTATTAATTTATTTTTTTTGAGACAGCGTCTCCCTCTGTTGCTCAGGCTAGAGTGTCATGGCATCATCATAGCTCACAGCAATCTCAAACTCCTGGGTTCAAATGATTCTCCTCCCTCAGCCTCATGAATATCTGGGACTACAGGTGCCTGCCACCAAGCCTGCCTAATTTTCCTATTTTTGGTAGATAAGAGGTGCCACTTTTGTTAAGGCTGGTCTTGAACTCCTGAGCTCAAGGGAACCTCCCCCTTGGCCTCCCAGAGTGCTAGGGTTACAGCTGTGAGCCACTGCGCCAGGCTGGAAGGGACAACTTTTATGATACCTTACAGGAAGTCAGCACTGTGCTGTGGGCAGAACCTATCTTTTCTGTCATCTCCTTTTATTTTGGTTCCCAGTGTAGGTGCCTTAAGGACTGTCCCGAAATATCCCAGAGCCGCTGCCCCACCCCCCAGCTATGTTTTCTTGCCCCTTTTCCTGAGGTTTTGTCTTTATAAGGATGGTGATAGGGTGAGGTTAGAAATTGTTAGGCCTAAGAAAACTCTGAGTCCAGGGCACCAAAGCATCTCCCCAGTGGAAGATGGAATGTCGTCAGCGTCCTCAGGTTTGACAGGAGCCCCTTCTTGACACAAAGACATCAAGTGGTCCTCTGGAGAGTGGCCCTCTGGAGAGTGATACCGCACTTGCCTGTTTTAAGTTGGTTGTCAAGTGGACTTTGGGGGCAGCAGGGAACAGTGAAGTCACCATGGACGGTGTGTTCCTTGATTTCACTATAAGGAATTTCTTTGGTGGCTTAGGCCATCCTCTGTGTCACCCTGAAGGTAGAGAGATGAACTAGGAGGTAAGGAATGAGAGGAAGACTAGAGAGAGAATGTGGGGACGAGAGCCGTGACCTAGCGAAAAGTGTGTGTTTGTGAGAGCATTGCTTTGCCTCTTCCTGGCCCCTGTGGGTGGGTGCTGCGTGCAACCAGACAGGCAGGAAGGCCGAGCCCTGATACCTTGCACAAAGATATGCAACACGCCTGCACCTTTAGCATCCTGAATACATCTTGTGCTGCGTCCATGTGGTCTGCTTATGTTTGGACATTATCACTAAGTGCTTTGTTTAGCCAACATGGGCATGGCATAGAACTGTAACTCATTTGAAGGCAAACTTGATTCCAATCACCCACCTCCTCTGTCTTGCTTCGTTTACATAAGACATCATTGCCTTTCAAATGAATGTCCTTCTTTGTTGGTCTGCTTAATGAGACAAGCTCTCTTTTCAAAGTCCTAGCCCTCAGCTTTCTAAACTTCTCGTGCACCCTCCTCCTCTTGGTTTCTATAAAGAAGAACTCTGCTACTTTTTTTAGAAGTCATTTCCTTGATTATCTGATAAGGGTTTAGCATGATTCTGCAAAACAGCACACTCACAAAATTCTTAAGCCCTGGTGATTTCCTCCCACCCCATTGCCAGATGTACATTAATCTTATTAAACAGACTGAATTGAACCTCAATAAAGACAAAATATAAAAGAGATCTGAAAGCATAGATTTTGAGGTCAAGTGTATTTTCACAGCTGTGATTATGTGTGGAATCTGAAGTCACTTAAGTTGTGGCCAATTTGAACAGCTCTTTCGTGCTCTCTTGTAGCACAGCAGGTGGACTTGTGAGGGCTGGTTGGGGCTCTTACCAGTAGTCCAACCAACCCCAACCCTGTAATCTTTAAACACTTAGCAGACCTTGCCAAAGGGCCTTGGGTACGTGTGTACATGGAATAATGCCCACCTGACTGCCCTCTGAAGGAAAAGGCTTGAAGCCCTTGCCTTGTCCTTAGTAGAATCCATAATAGGAAGGATAAACAAGGCTCGGGGTGGTTACAGAGGACCCTAAAATTGACATGTCTCCTTATGCAAATTTGCCTGTTGTTGACAACAAACACAACATATTGATTCTTGCTGTTGGACTTTGCATTTGAATACTTGGGAGCTGAATTCCTCCCTTTTTATACCTACCTTTGTTCCGAAGCCTACTCTTAAACCCTTTCAAACTAATTGCTTTTTGTATCCCGTAATCTGACATCAGAGAATAACTCCAGTACAAATAGCCCCACTTGTGGAGAAAAGTGCACTACTGTATAATTGAAGCTATTTCAAGACTTTTGCAAACTGGGACCAGCTTTTCTCTTTAAGTGCCCCCCTGTATCCACAGCCCCAGGAGGGCCAATGTGCAAGGGCAGAGAGCATACACATTCCTGTAGTGTGGGTGGAGATGTTGGTGGGGACGGACCCACAAGGCTTCTCTCCTTGCTGAGTGCGGAAGCTCAGCTTTAGAGCTGGTTTTGTTACTGCCTGCGGTTGGTCAAAGGCAGCTGAAAATGAGAGGGAAAGACAGGCTCTTCCTGTGTGTTATGTGCTAAATTATGTCCCCAGAAATTTATATGTTGCAGCCCTCCATTTCAGTACTTCAGAATGAGGCTGTATTTGAAGAGGACTCTTTACAGCAGCGATAAAGGTAAAATGAGGTCACTAGGGTGGGCCTGACCCACCAGGACTGGTGTCTCTCTAAGAAGAGGAGTTGAGGACACAGACACACAGAGAGGGACGACCACCTGAGGACCCAGGGAGAAGATGGCGTCTACATGCCAAGGAGAGAGGCCTCGGGAGGGACCAGCCTGACCACACCTGGATCTTCCAGCCTCCAGGATGTGAGAGAATAAATGTCCCCTATTTCAGCCACACCCCCATCTGTCTGTGGTCCTTTGTTGCAAACCACTGCACTGTGAAAGGACACTGCATATGGAGGGCTGAGAGGAAGGTGTGCTTGGGTGTAGCTGTCCTTCAAAGATGAATCAAGAGACCTTGCACACACCCGTTCTTGATGAGATGAGAATTTAGACTACTGGTGATCAGAAAACGATACCACCAGGGGTGCAGTCGCCAGAGTAAGGATCGTCCAGAGATGCCCATGGCCCTAATCCCTCGGACCTGTGAAGTTTTTACATTCCACGGCCAAAGGGACTTTGCAGATGTGATTAAAGTCGTGCGTTCTCAAATAAGGAGATTATCCTGGCTTATCTGAATAGGTCCAACATAATCACTTGACTCCTTTAAAGTCTAAGATGGAGGCAGAAGAGTTGGTTTAATGGATGCTGCAGAAGAAGAACAGAGGGAAATGTTTATTCTGAGATGCAGTGGGTTGTGTGCTAGGTCAGTAGCAATGACTCCGGGAGCTGACGGCAGCCACCTCTGATAGCCAGAAAGACAAGGACTTCAGCCTTATAGCTGCAAGGAAGCAGGTTCTGCCAACAATCTGGATGAGCCTTGGAGTGAATTCTTCCCAGATGAAGGCCCAACCTGGTCAACGCCTTGATTTCACCATTGTGAGACCCTGAGCAGCCCAGACTTCTGGCCTACAGAAAGGAGAAAAAAATGCATGGGTATTTTTTTTTAACTTAATAAGTGTGTGGAAATTTGTTACAGCAGCAAGAAAAGACTCATACAGGTGTACACAGTTTGGGGTCTCTACCTACCAACCTCATGTACCACTTCCCCAGGTGTGGTCTGTGCACACGTGGCCTAGACAGCACGTCAGAGCTTGTTGGAAATGCAGAGGCTTAGATTTCACCATAGACCCCCTGATTCAGAGCCTGCATGTGTATACAATTCATGTAATCTGTGCACTCATTCAACGACCACCTCTTCAGAGATTCAACCAAGATGGACAACCATGTTCTGCTTGCTTTGGCAACATCATATGAGGTTTCCAAAATTATTTAGATAAAATAAATCTCTTAAGGCTGGGCGTGATGGCTCATACCTGTAATCTTAGCACTCTGAGAGGCCAAGATGGGTAGATTGCTTGAGCTCAGGAGTTTGAGACCAGCCTGAGCAAGGGTGAGACCCTATGTCTCCTAAAAACAGAAAAACTAGCCCATTGTTGTGGCAAATAGCAGTAGTCCCAGCTACTCAGGAGGCTGAGGCAAGAAGGATCGCTTGAGCCCAGGAGTTTCAGGTTGCTGAGCTACGACACCATGGCACTCTACTGAGAGTGACAGAGTGAGACTTTGTCTCAAAAAGAAACAAAAAAACCCCAAACAAACAAAAAAAACTCTTAGCTCTAATCTTCACCTAGTTGAAGCCTTTCAAATACAATAGGACCTCTATAAGTTGAGCACCCAAAGGACTGTAACAAACTGGTCAACAGAGAGAGGTGATCAACATAAAGAGTTAAGCCTGCTGTACTGATACATACATGGGGTGCATGTCTGGTCTGTGATAATTAGATCAAGGTAAGAAGGTGGTCCGTGTAGGAGCTGGTCTGTGTAGGGAGCTGGTCAGTGTAAGGATGTTCCACTGCATATGTAACTCCTGTGGTCTGTTTCACTGATGGGAAGCATTCTGCTAATGCGATATCCACAATATTGCTGGGAGCCCCTTTGACGTAGCCTGCACCTTCACATTTTCAGCTCTGCACTCTTTTATCTGTGCACGCTAATTCTGCCAGGGCCAGCCACTGTACTGAAGGAGCTTGTCCAAGATCAGAAGCCGGGGAGTGTTAGACAGTTATAAAACTGTATTAAACCCCTCTCTTTTATCATGTAAACCCCTCTGCTTCTCCAAGTCTCTTACTTTGCATCTGCTGGGAGCCCCTAGTGTCTGTTATCCTCTGAACCTGTCAATCCCTCCTCTCTTGGTTTACCAATTCTGTAAACCCTGACTGATCACTTCCCCTTTATGGCTGCTCCTGGGAATTTGTGGGCATGTTAATAACTACCTGTCCCCTTCTCTAATCCTGTGATTGTTAGATGTTTAATGACACTTTCCCACTTAGCAGCAGCATGCTCCGTCCCTCTTTGTGTTTTGCACAAGACAATATCAGTCCAATTTTCTCCACCCTTTAAGTATTTTCCTGTTCACTGCCATGCTAACTAGGCAATTTATCTGTTAACTGGTTTTCCAAGTACCTTGAATGTAAAAGACTAAGCAAAAACACTGCCTTAATCTGACTTTTCAAGAGATAGCATATTCCTAATTATACTTTCCTGGAATCAAACACATTGATTCCAGGTATGTGATAGGTATGTGAATTAAAGCACATTGAGGTGGGAGTCATCTTTGAACAAGCCCTGTCTCCAGTGACCTGAGCATATACTTTTGATAAGAAGTTATCCTATGACTTTAAGTATTATAAATTGTCTGCTGAATTTTTCTTTTTTATAGTAAACCTATGGGGTGTTGCTTAAATCGTCACAACTGTAAAAGTAGCTACTGAGCATCGGTCCTGTTAGGATGAAGACGTGCTCTGTGCTGGAATTTATGATCTCCGTGTGATGATGTAAATAGATGGACTGTGCACGCCATACAGTTTGCTGAAAACCACAGTGGGATGCATTTAGTAGACACTGTGGCTTAAAAACGTGCTTTCCACTGGTCAGGGTGGCAAGTCCTAGAGTCATCAGAGAAATAGAAATTATACCACAATCAAAAATAAAAGTGTCAATAACTTCTAATCACCAATACACACCGTTAAACAAATGGTAAGGCCAGATCAAGTTGGAGAAAGTAATCACATGTACATCTGATAAAAGACTTATGTACCACATATATAAAATATAGAAAACTCCTACTAATCAGTATTAAAATGTGGAAAATGAAATGGAAGGATGAGCAGGAATCGGCACTTTAAAAAGAGACTCTGTCTAAATAACCGGTAAACATATTACAAGATTCTCACTTATTAGTCAACAGAGAAATGTAAATGGAAGCCATAAGGTTGGGTGCGATGGCTCACGTCTGTAATTCCAGCACTCTGGGAGGCCGAGGCAGATGGATTGCTAGAGCTCAGGAGTTCAAAACCAGCCTGAGCAAGAGCAAGACCCCATCTCTACGAAAAATAGAAGAAGCAGCTGGGCATTGCGAAAGGTGCCTGTGGTCCCAGCAACTTAGGAGGCTAAGGCAAGAGGATCACTCACTCGAGCCTGGGAGGTTGAGGTTGCTGTGAGCTATGACGCCACAGTACTCTACCCACGGTGACAAAATAAGACCCTGTCTCACAAAAACTTGAAGGCATAGACATGGCCTCCCAAAATAGAAAAGAGACATCAGATCTGGTAAAAAGTGAGGATGTGGAACAAATGGAAATTTCATGCACGGTGGGAGGGACTATGAACTGGTCTGTTTGGGAAGCGGTTTAAATACAAGAATCGATTAAAGCGGAACGTTCATGATCCTGTGGACTGGCACTTCTACTCTTGGAAATTCACATGTTTGTTCACCACCATCCTGGGAAATAATGTTTTTTTTTGGAGCACTGTTTATAATCCCCTCAAATAGAAAACAAGCTAACGGACCATCAGGCACAGACTGAATAAGAGGTCATCCAGGAATGTTGGAAAAGAAAAATGCCTTCAGGCAAGGCGCTGAGTGACAAGCTGAATGCCATCCCTGATTCCGTCTGACTTTGCTTCTGCTGAAGTGAGCACCGTGCGCATTCCATTACCTCACTGCACCTCCCCAACCCTGAATTGGCCCACTTGCATTTCCTGTTATTCACTGATGTATTTCCTAGCAGTTATTCAGAGCACAGAATAGGTCCCTGTGTAACTTCCTAAGTGTGTGTCTTGTCTTGGGGGAGGAAAAATCCCAAAACCTCTCAGGCAACAGAAGAATTTGTTGCTTCCCCCCCCTTTAAGGTTGCCTCAAAGGGTCATTTTAAAAAATGCTTAAAGGAGATTTAATTATAAGAGAGAGTATCTGCTTTATGATGTCTCCAACACTTATGTTGGCTAATTGGATTCAGCGACTGAAAAAAGATGAATGGATCTCGGAGATTGAGAATTGAACTTCTCTCATTGCCATATTAGCCGGCAATGATAACTAGTGCTAAGAGGCGCCCCAGACAGTGAAGTCCTTGGCTGTTGTCTTTGACCTCTATTCACTTCTCCTAAGAGGACCAATGGAGGGCCCTTTACTCTGAAAGCTTCCGTGATTCTCCAGACTCTGACAAAAAAAAACAAAAAAAACAAAAAACAACCCTGCTATCCAAAGAGGATGGATTGATACTGGTCATTGTTTATTTAATAAAAATACCATAACGATAAAAAGCCTTGAGCTGTCTCTGCTGGAGATGTGCAGTTCATACTCCCGGCATAAATTTGTTGTTTATTTAAAAAGAATCCTTTCTTGACATCTTTGAGTTTAATTTGAGGGCATTACCACAAAAATAGGGGATGATACACATACCTCCCACCGGGCTGAGCCCTTACCCTTGGCTTCTGTGTCTTTTCACCTGTCCTCTTCTCGGGGTGACGAGAGCTCATGGTCTTCCATCCTTGAAAATGCATTTCTAGAGGTCTCATGAAGAGGAAAGCCTTTTGTCACTCACTTTCTTTTTCTGCTTAACCAGGAGAAAAGGAGAGTGAAGAGAAATCTGAATCCTTGCTCGCTTCTGGGGTTCTTGCCTTGGCGGGTGACCCTGGGCAAAAGGATGAAACTTTGTGATCTGATTGGTTATTATGCTCAAGGAAGGGGTTGCAGTGAAGAGTCTGAATCCATTGTGGATGTTTGAATGCTGACAGCTTCACGCCCACAGCGCCCATTCTGTCCCCACATCCCAGCAAGACAAAAAGCCGAGAGGTTGAAACTGTGCAGGGTCTAGCCTGCGTTCAGGAAGCCTCCCCCCGGCCTCAGCCCCTAACCACCAGAAAATGTGAGTCGCTGCCTTTCCCTGCTCTCTGCAGCCATTTTTCTACCAGCTGCGAGCCGGCCTTGCTGCCCCCAGAGAGGGCGGTTTACTGTGTAGTAATCCTTTCCGTACATTCCCAATGCATGTGACGCGATCAGTTTGACCGCTAAAGCAAATCGTGTGTGTGTGTGTGTGTGTGTGTGTGTGTGTGTGTGTGTGGCTGGAGGCCTGTCCCACTTCAGTGCAACGACTACCATAGCTACTAAGTCCCCACCCTGAGCAGTGCCATGGACAAGCCCAGTATCAGTTTGCAAAACAAGCAGAAGTTCTCTCCTTTGAGCAACATAACGCACCCACCCATTGATATTTGAATAACTTGGCTTTTTTATATACTTTCCAATAGCAATATGTTTTACTTACTGCTGTTTTCTTCGGTGTGTTCTACATGGAATTTTCTTTTTTCTCCACAGCCTGAAGTGACTGCCTTTACTATGAGCTGCCATAGCATTCAGCTTGTCACTCTCTTGAACAACTGAACGCACTACCCCTCAGACACATACCTGTTGTGTGAGTAGATTGCAGAGCTAAGGAACATGGCTTGCCTACCCACCATCTGGCAGGGCCTTACACAGTCCGTGTCTGCGGGAGGTGAGATAACTAGGGCACCTGATAACGGGATAGGAGCGCCGTTCTGTCCCCTAGGCACAAGTGTTTAGCACCAAGAGCGTCAGAGAGGCTGCCCCTTGCTCTACCAATGTCTGACACAGCTAGTATGTACAGAGCAAGTATTCTTGTTCACTGATACTGGACAAAAGAGAATATGCCACAAGCAAGTGTCAGCAGACAGTAATGACAATGCTAACTTGTATTTAAAGAACTGTTAATGCACGCCAGCCAGTTACATGCAATGCTGCACCCATTGCATGTAATCATTCAAAAAACCACCGCAGCAATGCTGGAAGGCCTATGCTATTTTAACACCATTGTACACATCTGAAAACTGAGGCTCCGAGAAGCTAAGCATCAATGTTGTTAAGCTAAGAGGCCAGGCTTAGGAACAAAGGTATTCTGAGTCTGGAGTTCACATGCAGTCCTCACAGCTACAGCGCTCTGCTCTCTGTGAGATGTGGTAGGAAGACTTTCATGCCCTTCCCTTGAGCCGGGGCGAGTCTGGAGTTCACATACACTCCTCACAGCTACAGCACTCTGCTCTCTGTGAGATGTGGTAGGAAGGCTCTAATTCCCGTCCCTTGAGCATGGGCAGAACCTGAGACTTGCCTCTGACTAACAGAACACAGCAGAGCAGGTGCAGTGCCCCTCTGTGATGATGTTACGTAAGATTGAAACTTCTGTCTGACTCTGTACCTCTCTCCCTTGTTGGCTTTGAAGAAAGAAGTCACCTGCCATGTTGCAGGGACCCACATGGGAAAGAATTGAGGACCACCTTCAGATGACAGCCAGCAGTACCCTGATGCCCTTAGTCTTATACTTCACAAGGGATTGAATTCTGCCAACCGTGTTACTTCTGGAAGTGGAGCCTTCCCTGGTTGGGCTTCAGATGAGACCAAAGCCCAGGCTGATGCCTTGATGATAGTCTCATGAGGTCCTGAAGCTAAAAATCTATGCAAGCTATATCCAGATTCCAGATCTACAGAAACCATGAGATAATACATGTGTGCTGGTTCAAGTCACCAAGTGCATGGTAAGGTGTTACACAGATAAATTACGTACGTGGGTTATTACATTTAGAGAGAGGAGTCTAGAGAATAGCTTAGTTGCCAGATGAAGACAAGTTCACCCACCTGCTGCCAGCCAACCTGCAGAGACAGGGATGGGTCCACAAAACTTTGTTTGTCAGAAGGCCAGAGATCCTGGAGAACAGTGAGAGTAGCCTCTCAAAGACTGTTCTGTTTTTCCATTTCCAAAATCACAGTTTTACACATAAAAATTTAAAGCAAAGACCACGTTAACCCTTATTTTCAATAATAATCAGTATAACTCAGTGGTCTATTTTCCAATTCAAAAGTCAATTTCATAAATCAATACTCCTGAATGACTCAAGATGGGCCTCTTAGGGTGGGAGCTAAATTTACAAAACCCTAAGAATGGGAGACGTGAGGTAAAGGTCACTTAGGATGTAAACTGACCAGACCAGCTCCATCCTGTCAGCCTTAGCCTGCCTAACTCCATCATATTGTCACTGCATGTGCTCTCAGCTCGATTCTTGGAGCCTTTTTATCATAGAAAGATTTATTACTGATAACCTTTTTTTCTTCCTTCTCAACTCATCATAGAGCAGTGCTTTCCAAATGCTGCTGATCACGAGAATAACCTGGAGTGCTGTGAAATGTCCAGAATTCATGTCATCAGGACTCATTGATTAGGGCGGGGGGGGGGGGGCAGTCCCAGGAGTCTGGATTCATCAAGACCCCATGGTACCACTTAACTCATGCAAAGCTGAGAAGTGCTGTGGGCATGGATGGTGACCTTGCTCACACTTTGGGCTTCCGTAGTGTCTGGAGCGGTTTATCTGAGAGGGATGGTTCTCTTTGTAGATGCCCTTGAGGTGATTTTGAGGTGCAGGCAAGCTTGAGAGGTGCTGGTTTACATAAAGCCCAAGCGAACTTGGTACTGAATGTCAAGGACGGTATCAAGTGCCCATGCGGGTTGTATCCTAGGGAAGAGGGATAGGGATAATTCAAGTTGTAAGAAAGATGTGCTTTCCCACGAGATTGGCTTACTCAGTGCAAGCCTGCCAGCTCCACTTTTCATGTTAAAGTGATTCATTCTGAAATGTTCCAAAAGGTAAACATAAGTGCACAATGTTTGCTTTTAAGATTTTTCTTTTGAATATCAAAGTGAATAGAAGCTGCCAATAAGTAGAATGACAGAATCTTGCTTGTAATTTCTAGAACCTTCTGGAAAAATTGAGTGGAAGATGTAAAGAGGACATAGCCAGACAAAGTTGACGACTACATCATTGTTAGGGTCCAGTAAAAGTGAAAATATAGTTTTTATTCAAAAGCAGAAAACTGTGCCGCAGAAGAACAAAACAGATAAAAGCTTCTTCTTCCCTCCTGCAGTCTCTCACTTGCTCGTCACGGTGTTTCATATTTGCTATTTAATGGTGTTTAATAATTTAACATTTTAAATCATTGGCCTTTTGTCTTTATGTGCTGCAGTGCCAGCTCTAAATGCAAATATAAAAGCATTTAACTTGTGTACAGAATCACTAAAATTACCCAATTTATGTTTCTTGGTGTATTTTGCTCTCAGAGCAGTGGAAACGCTGCACAAAACTAAATCAACTGCTTTTGTGCGGCTGCTTTCTCTGAGCACATTGTGGTGGCATTTTTTACCATTAGTTACTGACAGGTAAGAGAGGACTGAATGGAAGAGGCAAAACGGGCTGCCCCTTCCCTCAGCATCACTGTTCTCAGCCTAAGTCGCCAGCCAACCTAAGGAAGGAACCTTGGGAATGAAAGGGCAGGGTCCTTTGGCTGTCACAGTTTCTCAGAATGCCTTTTTTAAATTTTAATCTTTATTTATTTCAGATTAATGTGAGGATACAAACAAACAAATCACAGTATTTTGAATTTGTTAGCTAGAATCCTTCTTGTAGCTAAGTCTTGCACCCAAAAGGTGCCACACACTCCTACACTGTGCCCGTTCAGTGGGAGCTAGCAGCCCCCTCTGTCAGTGGGCAGGAGACATGAACAGAACCTTCTCTGAGGAAGACAAACACTGGCTAAAAAATATATGAAAACATGCACATCATCCCTAATCATCAGAAAAATGTAGATCAAAACCACCCTGACATATCACCTAACCCCAGTAAGATTAGCCCACACCACAAAATCCCACAGTTGCAGATGCTGATGTGGATGTCGAGAGAGGGAAACACTTTTGGTGGGACTGCAAACTAATATAGCCTCTTCGGAAAGAAGTATGGAGAACCCTCCAAGAACTCAGATTAGAACCCCCGTTTGACCCCACAATCCCACCACTAGACATCTACCCAAAAGAAAAAAAATGATTTCATCCTAAGCACATAGCCACTAGATTGTGTCTCAGAATGTCTTATCCGGGAGTGTCCTCAAGAGGTATGCAGATTATTTGAGGACTGTTTTGCTTATCTGTGGTGTCAGACATTGCAAAAGGTATCCACAGACATTTTTTTTTTTTTGGTAGTTTTGCTTATTAGCTTTCGTTAGTGTTTGTGTATTTAACATGTGGCCCCAAACAACTCTTATTCTTCCAAAGTGCAACAGAACAGAAAAGAGATTGGACACCCCTGCTTACCTTCTTTCTGTACTTGAAAAAAAGTGGTGATTCCTTCCAATGGAAAGCATGGCCTCCCTAAAATATTAGCTTACTGAGCTGCAGACATGCCGTGTGTTAATAGAAAACACACACACACACACACACAAAAAAAAAAACCCCAAAACTTTGCAAAATAATTTAAAGAAGTTTTTCTGAGCCAACACGTGGCCCAGGAAGCCATGCCCAAGAAGTCTTCAGCAACTGGTCCCAAGAAGGTTGGGTGAGAGTTTGATTTTACACAGTTTAAGGAGAAAGAAATTATGGATAAAATCATAAATCAATACGTGGAAGGTGTGGAGGGGTAGGGGGAGAGAGAAAGGGAGGTTTACGGGGTTCTAAGTGGGTGCGAAGATTCTTTGATTTGTCAAAAAAGTACAGTTTTGTGTACAGGCTTAGAATGAGTGGAAAGGAATATTTTAAAATAAGTGAAGGAGCTCGGGGAATTTTACCCCAAAATATGACTTTTTGGTATAAAGATTATTTAGAATTAGGGGGTCCTTAGTGGTCAACAGGTGTTGGAAGAGATTTTCCCTCTATCTCCATGAAGACCAGATGGGCCCATCCGGAAGAGCAACTGTCCTTCATTCTCCACCCAGTTACTCCAATCTCCGTTGTAGAAAAGAAGATCAAGAATGCCAACAGATAAAAAAGAAATGAAATCAGAAAGGAAGAGCAAAGAGAGGGAAGGAGGGAGGGGAGTGGGGCTTTGGTGTGCGCCACACCTTTTGGGCGCAAGACACGATTGTAAGAGGGACTTTACCTAAAAATGCAATCAGTGTAACCTGGTTTATTGTACCCTCAATGAATCCCCAACAATAAAAAA
>CAUYPK010005206.1:0-45000 GCA_963574355.1 Loris lydekkerianus | reverse complement strand
CCACTTACTAAGGAAATACTAAGGTATGTCCAAGGTTAAGCAAACCTGAACTAGAAAGCACGGTTCTGAGAATAAGAGCTGTCTTATAAACTTGCTAGTATGAACAGTCAGCCATCTGCGTAGGAGGATTGAAAATATTAGGAAAAATGAATAAAAAACAAGTAAAAAATACAGCATAACAACTATGTATACAGCATTTACATTGTGTTAGGTATTTTAATCTAGAGATAATATAAAGTATATAGAAGGATGTGAATAGTTTGTATGCAAATACCATATCTTTGTTTTTAGAATTTTTTTTTTTTCCAGTTTTGGCCGGGGCTGGGCTTGAATCCACCACCTCCAGCATATGGGGCCAGTGCCCTACTCCTTTAAGCCACAGGCACAGCCCTGTTTTAGAATTTTTCTTTTTTTAGCTTCAGGTTACGTGAGGGTACAAACAACTAGGTTATAATGAATGCTACATCATTTTATATATATTCATAGGCTAGATTGTAATATTCATAGGCTGGGAGGGTAGGGATCCTGGAACCAATCCCCTGTAGCTACCAAGGGATGACTGTATAGAAGTTTCCAGCACGAAGCTTACATATAAAGTGAACATTCAAAACATGTTGACTATAAATTAGATGTCCTTAGCTATATGTTAAATATCACTCATAGGTTATACATCAAAATTAAGTGGTAAACAATTTTTGATATCAAATATACAAATATAAACATACATACATATATATATATATATATATATATATATATATATATATACACATACATATATCTCCATCCCCTGGGCCTCTCCTCTTTTAAGACCTAATTGTAACTGCCCCTTTGGAAAGCAATTTCAATAGGTATAACAGTGGATTTTGTTATCTTACCGTATATACTCGAGTATAAGCCGAGTTTTTTTTCGGCACAAAATTTGTGCCAAAAACCCCGAACTTGGCACAAATTTTGTGCCGAAAAAACTTGGCTTACACTCGAGTATATACGGTACTTTAAGAGGAAAACTTTGAGTTTGGGTTCACTGCACACCAACCTTCTTTCTCTGAGAACAACCCCTTCTGCTCACTGAGCTGGGCTCCACTACTCAAACTAGTAAATTAGCCCTCGAGTAGACACCCACCTCCAATAGGGGCAGATTTTCCCACCCCCGGCCCTGGGAAAAGCAGCTGGTCAGGCACAGTGTGTTCCTAGAACTCCCTGGAACTAAAGGGCCTAAACCCAGGCCCTGAGCACCAGCCACCTCCCTCCACACACCCAGAAACAGAGAAAGCACAGCTCTATAAAGAGAAGAATAGGACCAATGTACTAAGAGAAACAGAAAAGAAAAACAATGATGGATGATCACTAACTCACTCGGTTCCCTCCCAGACACTGCGTCCCCAGAAATAATCCACGCCCTGATAATACACACCCAGGTTTTGTTCCCATTTGCTTGAACGGATTCCTACATCTTACTTTTGATTAAGAGTCTTAAGTAAACTATCGCCAAAATTTATCAAAGGAAATACCTTACAGGACTTCCAGCATATTTTCTCCAACTAGAAAGACTTAAAAACAATCTCCATGACAGAAACAAGGAGTTAATTAGAAAATTACAGTTTGGTAACTCAAGGAAATACAGCCATTTATCAACAATGCAGTTTATAAAACCAGGAAAAATCTGGGTGTTTTATAATTTAAACCCATGTAAGATATATGGAAAAAGAACCCAGGAAAATGATAACAGCAGATGTGAACTGGGGGTATGAGGCTGTGAATTACTGATAGTTGTTTTGATTTCTTATAGGTGCTATTAATTAAAACTAGGAAGAAAAATCTAAGTGCAAAAGCACAAGAAATAACTCAAACGTCCATGACTAATAAATTAAAAAAAAAAAAAATTGTGGCACAACCATAATGAAAATACTACTCAAGAAAATGAGTAAACCCATGAGTATTAGCCATGTTCATAGTATACCCATGGTAAAAGGTTAAAAAAAGGGTAAATCATGGATCCAACGCAGATGTGTCTCCAATATAGACGCTGTGCAAAAAGATGTCACAAATGGCTGAGCACCCACAGCTCAGTGGTTAGGACACCAGCCACATTCACCAGGTCTAGTGGGTTCGAACCTGGCCCAGGCCTGCTAAGCAAACAAACAAAAACAAAAACACAAACAAATAGCTGGGCGTTGTGGCGGGCCCTATAATCCCAAATACATGGAAAGCTGAGGCAAGAGAATCGCTTGAGCCCAGGAGTTTGAGGTTGCTGTGAGCTATAAGGCCACAGCACTCTACTGAAGGTGACAAAGTAAGACTATCTCAAAAAAAAAAAAAAAAGCCACACGCAAACAGCTACACACACTGTATAACTCTTCATAAACAACGGAAAGGCAAAACTAAGGGGCAAAATCATCGTCTGGCCAAGAATGAAGGAAGAGGACGCAGAGGGGCTAAAGGAAACCGTGAAATGGAAATTTCTATTGGTTGATTGTGGTTGGTGGTTAAAGAACTATATGTTTTTCAAAACGGATTCATCTGCACACTCCAAAGGGGGCACATTTTACAATACGTAGACTATACCTCACTAAACCAGACTCAAAAATAAAGATGACACTGATCTTGGAAACCAAACCAAAGCTCCTTCAGCACCTCTAAGATGTGTTTTCTGATCCTGGGTGATGTTCATTTGGCCAGTGTATTGAGAGCCATTCTTATGCTAAATGCTCTATAAGTTGGTACAGAGGAACAAATCAAACCATAAACACAACCACACAAACAATGGTAGTCAAAGCAGAGAAGCTCTATTTGCTATCACGGGAGGGGGCATTGGGGAAGGGGCCTCTCTGAGCAAGTCACACCAGCTTGAGGAGCAAGGAGCAGGTGGGGGGCTGAGTGGAAAAATTCCAAATGCATCATATCTGTGATCGACAGCAACTGTTTAAATGTATGAAAGTCCACTTATATTTTAATATTTTGATATCATGTAAGACAGAGCCCCAACACATGAAGATCTTATAAACAGCATTACAGGCAGGAGATAACTTGGAAATGTAAAGAAGTGCTTGGAACCTTGGGGACCTGCAAGGGATATTATGGTTTCTACATCCATTGTCAATACTTCAAAAAATGATCAGCAGAATGTCTGTATTTCTCTGAAATGAGGTTGCCTAAGGGTAACTAAATCATATGTTATGATTTTTGTTTTTTAAAGATTTGTTGCATGTTTTTACTTTTGGCTGAATTTATGGTGATTTACCATAGTTTCCTGAAGCCTATCAAAGTTTCTAAATTACACACACACACACACACCCTTTCGTACCAAACAGTGAACAAAGCATTCTCCCTTTGGTAGACAAAACTCTTCATTCACACTATGGGGCTCACGCTGGAGGACACCTCTGTCCCTTGATTCAGAGCCACTGCTCTATCTTGGTTTTTCCCTCGAGAAACTCAAAGATTTTTCTTTGCCATATGCCTATTCTCTGATTAAATGCTTGCCAAGTGCTGGGAGCAAGGCTGGGCCCAGGCCCCAATCCTGCTCTCCCCTATATCTTCACCTTATTTATTTTTTTTGGGGGGGAGGGGACACTACATGTCGTCCTTGGTAGAGTACCATAGCGTCACAGCTCACGGCAACCTCAAACTCCTGGGGTTAAGTGTGTCTCTTGCCTCCGCCTCCCAAGTAGCTGGGACTACAGGCACTTACCACAATACCCGTCACTGTTATTTAGCTGGCCTGGGCTGGGTTTGAACCCGCCACCCTTGGTGCATGTGGCCAGCGCCGTAACCACTGTACTACAGGCACGGAGCCGCTCACCTAAACACATTCTGTCTGATAACAATTTCCACAAGCTCATCCCTAGCCCTGGTCTTTCTCCAAAGCTCCAGATTTGCAGATTTGAATACTCAACTGTCAGTGTGACATCTTCATTTGCATATTGAATAGGCATCTCAAACTTCAAGCCTGAAAGGGAACTCTGGGTTCCAGACCCCTGCCAACTTCCTCCTTATCCCAATGCTCCTTGCTGTCGGTAAGAAACCCCATTAACACACCTGCTGATCAAGCCAAACACCAGCCATGCAGGCACGTCCTCCAACAGCAACACCAATGGGGCATCACCTTCAAACACATTTGAAATGCAATCATTCCCACCCTCACTATCATCCCCCAGCCCAACCCCACACTGTCTCTCTTCTGGACTGGCTAAATCATGAACCCCTCGCCTCCTTACAACCCAGTCTCTACACAGAAACCAGAATGACCCTTTTGAATTGTAATTCAGTTCATGCCACCCCCAATTCAAGAGTTCTAATGGGTTCTCCTCACACTCAATACAAAAAGGGAGGGGGGGGGGGAACCCAGTGATCTATAACAATAATTTAGCAACAGACTGACCTTTGTATCAAAGGTGTTAATAAGAAACATCTTGGGGCAGCGCCCGTGGCTCAGTGAGTAGAGTCCCGGCCAGTATACAAAGGGTGGCAGGTTCAAATCCGGCCTCGGGCAAACTGCAACAACAGCAACAAAATAGCAGGGCGTTGTGGCGGGCACCTGTAATCCCAGCTACTCGGGAGGCTGAGGCAAGAGAATTGCCTAAGCCCAAGAGCTGGAGGTTGCTGTGAGCTGTGATACCGCAGCACTCTACCGAGGGCAACAACGTGAGACTTTTTAAAAAAAAAAAAAAGAAGGAAGGAAGAAAAGAAACATCTTGGAAGGCAAGGGAACGCTTGCTGCCACCTCAAATCAAACGACATTGCTTATACTGAATAGTCCATCCTGAGATGCTGGGAAGAGTCCCTGCAAATCAATGCCCATTCATCCCTAAATCATTATCTGTTCAAAGCTACTGTCACCTCCCTCCTCTTGTCTAACCAATTACCCTGAAAGCTCCAGGGTAAAAGGTCCTCTTGCCCTTTGGCCATTGATTGTTTAATTTCATAATTTCTAAAGTGAACTGATTCTAATGGAAGAGAACAAAGAAGCCTCCAAAAGAAATACTAAGTTTCAAATACCTTATACCCAACTAGAAAACAGCTAGCCCTCTCTGTTAAGATTTTATGTCTCAATTTCCCATTGAAAAAGATTCTGCTAGCCCATGTGATTTCAGCATAAAATCTGGACCCTATCATATTCAAAGAGTTGTTAGTAAGAATGTTAAAGAATTTGCCCATAAACTTCCATTTAAAAAATATATAGGTCTTGGGGGGAGGATGGGTGAAGGGAGGGTAATTGGTGGGACCACACCTATGGTGCATTTTACAAGGGTACATGTTAAATCTACTAAGTGTAGAATATAAATGTCTTAACAAATTACTAAGAAAATGCGGTAAAGTCTATGTTAACCAGTTTGTTGAAAGCATTTCAAATTGTATATAAAAACAGCACATTATACCCAATAATTGCATTAATGTACACAGCTATGATTCAATAAAAAATTTTTTAAAAATGTATAGGTCTTTGTTAAAAGGTCCTCTTGTCCGCAAGTTTTCAAACAAGTTTCACTTTGTGTTCAGAGGCAGTTCAGGAAACAAGACATCACTGTTTCGATTTCTCAGGCTAACAGTGATAAACATTAAATACAAAAGAGTTTTCTGCAAATCTCAATCAACTAGAAGTAACATCTCAGTCAGCTCAGCCTCCCGAAAAGAAAAACCTCAATATTGACTTTTATTGTTCCTGAAAATTTTTAAATGCACTCATTAAAACTGTTACCTCCTCCTACATAAGCCAAGAAGAAAACACTTTCCACCTGTCTTTAGACAATGCACCTGTCCGTGGACAACGCACCCTTCCCACTCGCCACTGCTTCCTTTCCTCCAACATGATCCTCTTCAGGCAGCGGGAAGGCGGGGTGGATCTGTGCCATTCAGGCCCTCTCCGCAAGCTATGACTATTTTTAGGCCAGCGGCCCCTCTCTGATTCCGAACTTGGCCCTATATAATCACAAGGGAATCTTTAGAGGGAAACCTTTCCGAAGCCAGACAGGTCCCAATGGGATTAGCAACACTCCTCTGCTCAGTCAACAAGACTCTCCTCTCCTAAGGGCTACAGAAAAATGCCCTCTAACGACAGCCAGGGTAGGGGGGGAAAGCCACCTCTCTGATTTGTAAGCATGATGAAATCACAGACAGTATGCCCCTGCACAGCTGGCCACACATAAGGCTGCCCTCCCATTTCAAAAGCGCCAGGCATAGAGCCTGTGACTTCATCAGCTTAACAAATCAAAGCCAAATCCTCATACATGGTTTAACCCATGTGCCAGAAAATTTAAAAAGATTCATTGATGAGATTTTTTTTCCTTATAGGTCACGTCCATTAGCACCACTAAGATTTCAGATTTGTGTAACAGCTTTGGAAAGAGGTACTCTACTTTTTTTTTTTTGCAGTTTTTGTCGAGGGCTAGGTTTGAACACACCAGCTCCGGCATATGGGGCCAGTGCCTTACTCCATTGAGCTACAGGCACCACCCTGGAAAGAGGTACTGATAAGAAATATTCAAAGAAAATGTTAGTCACCCTTTAAAAAAAGAACAGCATACCAAGACGATGTCATAAGTTAAATATCTCCTTGTGCTATGTATAAATATAACCATACTATATCATTTCTATTTGGAACAGGCCTACCAGAAACACTAAATACATCTGATGCTAAAACTATACACTATCTCCTGCTACACCTCTATAAAAGACAATATAGTAACATGAATTTCAAGAACTAAAAGTTCAAGATAAATGTTTGGTTGATTTTTCCATCTCACTATTAAAATGAAGCATAAGTCGGGTGGCGCCTGTGGCTCCGTGGGTAGGGCGCCGGCCCCATATACCGAGGGTGGCGGGTTCAAACTGGCCCTGGCCAAACTCCAACAACAAAAGAATAGCTCGGCGTTGTGGCGGGCGCCTGTAGTCCCAGCTACTCGGGAGGCTGAGGCAAGAGAAATCGCCTAGGCCCAGGAGTTGGGAGGTTGCTGTGAGCTATGTGATGCCACGGTACTCTACCGAGGACGAAAAAGTGAGAATCTGTCTCTACCAAAAATAAATAAATAGATAAATAATTTTTAAGAATGAAGCATAAGGCTCGCTGTCTATAGCTCAGCAGCTAGGACACCAGCCACATACACCAGAGCTGGCAGGTTTGAATCCAGCCCAGGCCTGCCAAACAACAATGACATCTCCAACCAAAAAACAGCTGGGCATTGTGGCAGGCACCTGTAATCCCAGCTACTTGGGAGGCTGAGGCAAGAGAATCGCTTAAGCCCAAGAGGTTGCTGTGAGCTGTGAGGCCAAGGCACTCTACCAGGGTGACATAGTGAGACTCTATCTCAAAAAAAAAAAAAAAAAAAAAGTGACAAAGATGTTCAGTATATATGCTGCTGTGCTATGAATTTAAAAATGAATTTGTGAATTTGGAATTTCACAACTTGGGCTTTATTTAGCTTGATATTCCCAAGGCTAACTCCTTTAACTCTCAGCCTTTAGCTCCTTGAAAACAGTCCTTGAGTCTGGCTCCAAGCATACGACAACCCAACTGTGACAGCAATTAAAATCATTGGTTTGTGAAGGTCAGTCAAGAGGAAACCCTAGTACGCCCTCAGCAATAAATTCAACAGAAACGATTCAGTCATATGCTGACTCTATCCTGAAAGACAACCTGAAGAGTCCAACAAACTCCAAAGTGACCGAGGCCAGGACCACAGCTCCCGTCCCCACACGCCTGTGAGCCCTGCTGACCTGACAGGTTAAGTTCAGATTTTAAAAGCAGCAATGAATACGGTGGAGATTCTTCACTGAAGGGGGGGAGAGAGATGCTCGCCCCATGCTCAGGCAACTGAGATTTATGAAATTCAAGAGCCTCTAAATGTTTTAAAGTGAATAATTCTAGTTGTCCACACATGCCTTTCTCCAAATGTCAACTCTGTTATAAACTATTTAAATCAGAAGTAAAATAGCATCTCTCTTTGGCTACTAGCTTCCTAATTTAGCTGTTAAAGGCAACATGGCAATGTGGTTCCACTTAGTTGACATTTATGCTTGAGAATAATACTATTCCCTGCTGCTATCTAAATGTAAGACATTTTAATCTAAATTTTATCCATTGCCTTACAAGCTTTCCCTTAATATTAGGAGGTTATAGGAATGAAATAATCAGGCGGCACCTGTGGCTCAGTGGGTAGGGCGCCAGCCCCACATACCGAGGGTGCTGGGTTCAAACTTGGCCCCGGCCACATTGCAACAAAAAAATAGCTGTACTCCAAGCCTGCATCTAGGAACCAGAGATGCTTGGTGACAAAATGTTTACTAGGATACAGTGAAAAGGGGGAAAAAAATGCAGGCTTGGCACCTGTAGCACAGTGATCACGGCGCCAGCCACATACCAGGGCTGAGTATGTGGGGAGGCTTAGGCAAGAGAATTGCCTAAGCCCAGGAGTTGGGGGTTGCTGGGAGCTGAGATGCCACGGCACTCTACCAAGGGTGATAAAGCGAAACTCCCTACAAAAAAATAAAAATAAATAAAAAATGAAATAATCCTTATGCAACATTTACTGTTTTCAGAGCCTCCAATGAAGCTACAAGGGGCGGGACCTATGGAAGATCGCGCAGAACAGTCCCAGATAAGCTCAGTGGCCAGAAGTGGCAGAGCTGAAGGGGACAGGGAGGGCTCCACCACCGCAGATACAGAGGCACAGTGACGTGCAGTTTCCTGAAGGAGACAAAGCATGAGCTGAGAATAAGAAACAGGCAGGAGGCCCTTCTCAGCCTTTCAGATGGGTTGGAATAGTAAAATCACCTCTCCAAAACTCACCTGCAAACCTGGAGGCACCAGCTTTTGTCATCAAAGGTGCTTCAGGGAAAACAACTGACTGTTGCCAACACATTAGATAAAAGACATTTAACACAAAAATGAAGAGTGTATCATAAGCACAGAATAAAGTCCATTCCTTTAGATTATATAAACTTAGCCTAATGAAAAGCTTAATATATTTCTTTTTACCTTTTTTTTGTTTGTTGTTGTTGAAACAAGAGTTTCACTATGTCGCCCATGGTAGAGTGCCGTGATGTCACAGCTCACAGCAACCTCGAGCTCTTGGGCTTAAGTGATTCTCTTGCCTCAGCCTCCCAAGTAGCTGGGACTGCAGGTGCCCGCCACAATGCCCAGCTGTTTTTTGTTGTAGTTGTCACTGTTGTTTAGCAGGCCTAGGGTTGGGTTCAAACATGCCTGCCTTGTGGATGTGGCTGGCGCCGTAATCACTGTGCTACGGGGGGCCGAGTCTGCATTTTTTTCCCGTTTTCACTGTATCCTAGTAAACATTTTGTCACCAAGCATCCCTGGTTCCTAGATGCAGGCTTGGAACCTGTCACCTTGGTGAGAAAGGCAGACTGGGATCTGGAGAGCAGTTTCCCACCCTAGTCCAAGAAAGATCAAAGCAGCAGACCGGGAGAGAGAGAAATACACAAAGGGAAGGGCAGAGAGGGCCAAGGGACCCGAAAAGGCCTAGGACACTGCACGGGAGGGTCAAGGGGAGGCTGACCCTTCCACAGGAAGCCACCAGCAACAACATTCACCAGCACGCACAGGCACAGGGCATGCAGGCCACACAGGGACAGGGCATCATAAGACTGGCTGCAATGAGCCGCTTCAGCAGAGCCCAGAGAGCTCTGGGGGCAGCCCCTGGACCCCCAGCCCTCACCCATGGGGGGATGCTACAAAGTTCCTTGTGATGACCCAGGAATCTCAGAAGTGGAATTTCTGGGAGGGAGGAAAACTGCCTTTCCCAGGAGAGAAGAACCTTAGATAGGAAGTGTGAATTGACCAAACTTAACTCCTGAAGTGAATTATTTACCTATTACATGAAAGAAACACAGTTATCTTGAGGTTGCTATATCTATACATTCTCTTTAGGTAAGAGGAAATGGGAATGCCCAGGGTAGCTGTGTCCTAAAGAAATAAAGTTCCCTTTGGGGCCATAACGTGTTAAGTGTTAAACTGCTTCTGTAGTTGAATGGCCTGGGCCAGAAGAAATGGGCATTCCAGCAACATTCAGGAGTTGGAGCTCTCTGTTAAATACTAGGAGTTAGGGCACTAAGTGTTAGGGCACCTAGAGGGCACTAAGAGTTAGGGCACTAACAGTTAGGGCACTAAGAGTTAGGGCACTAATTGTTAGGGCACTAATTGTTAGGGCACTATGTTTACTAGCCAGTATTTCAACACTGTGGGAGTAACTAACCCTCAGGAACTCAGAGGAACGCACAAGATAATTCAGTTCAGGGCCAGCTCACATGGCCACAATTTGGGGGATCACTTAGGAACTCTCACCTACCTTGAACCAAGAAATACTGTTTCATATCATAGCTGTATATTTCCAAAAGAAAATAAAAATAGTTTGTTTTTTTTTTTTAAAGAGTCTTTCCTGATACACTTGACAAATATTATGGAGTGAGGCTGACCTCATAGCTGAAAAAATGATCTGAAAGCTCCGAATGTCAGGACTGGGGAAAGACGTGCTATTTAAACAGTGTTCACCATATCCAGGGGCTGACGAGGAGAGACCTGTCTCCAGCACAGACATGACATCAATTCTACTTCCCTGCCCGCGGTCAGTGGACTGTGTGAGGCCAGGACTGGGGAGCAGGCTGCTGCCTCCTTCAGGGACAGAGATAGTGACATCAGTGCACAGCTCTTCAAAGTCCACAAAGCGTTCTCACAGTCCTTCTTCCGGATGACAGTTCCCTGGGACAGACAGGTCATGTGACAGTCACCTTCCCCCATCTTCTCCCCCTTTAGAGAAGTTAAATCTGATGTTTCTAGTTTAGTACTCTGTCCAAGAAACAGAGTTAATAAATAGCAGCAATGGACAGACAATTCAGTTCAGATGTGTAATCCTGATCTCTTTCCACCCTCTTTCCCACAATAACAAAATAATACAACATGTGGTGGCTCTGTACAGCTACAGCCCCTGGAGCCGCCTTGATTTGGAAGGCATACATTACTCACAGAGCCCCCAAATTCTCTCAGGAACTGGGTTACCTTGGGTAAGCCAAAAACAAGCTTAGCCTCATTTTCCTTATTACCAAGAATTGACATCACAATAACAATCCATTTCATAAAGTTGTTTAAGAGCTAAATAAAATTTCTAGCGTGCACACAATTGATGTTACTGATACAATGTCAACAACCTCATATGACAAGCTTCATGATTGTCTTCACTTTACTGATGACCAAAGCTCAATGACTAGTTCATTCAGCCAAGGAACCTTCCAGGATGATGGGCACACTCTCTGTCTGCTGTACTGGCTGGTTATACAGATGGATACTTGTCAAAACTCATTAATATACTTGAATTAAGTGCATCCCATTCTGTGAAGCTTAATTTTATCTCAATGAAAAAAAATCTTCTGCAAAGATCACGTGTGGTAAACAGCAGAGTGTATCCTGGAACACAGCTATTAATTATTACTGGAACCTGAAGGTGTTTTTCCTGATTCTTGTTCTGTAATCTGCTCTCAGGTAATCCCTCCTACCCAATCGAAACCCCCAATGTTGATTACATCTACTGTCATAGTCTCATCTTAACAAACGCCTGTCTTAGTCCATTTTGTGTTGCTGTAACCGGTAACCTGAATCTGGGTAATTAA
This sequence comes from Loris lydekkerianus, assembly GCA_963574355.1. NCBI lineage: Eukaryota > Metazoa > Chordata > Mammalia > Primates > Lorisidae > Loris > Loris lydekkerianus. Next base: position 33,381 of record CAUYPK010005206.1, on the reverse strand, counting down.
AAACAAGTTTTACTTGGTGCATGATTCTGGTAGCTGCTAAGTCCAAGATTGGGCGGCTGCATTTGGTGAAGGCCTCGTGCTGCTTCCACTCATGGCAGAAAGTGGAAGGGGAGGGGGCACAGAGATCACATGGAGGAGGAGGAGGAAAGAAGAAAGAGAAACTTCGGAACCAGACTCCGTAATAACCTGCTCTCATGGGAACACACAGACTTCCACAGGAACAAGAATTCACCCACCCCTTAGAAGGGCATTAATCTATTCCTGGGGGATTAATCTGTTCAAGAGGGATCTGCCTCCATGACCCAAACACTTCCCACTGGTCCCCACTTCTCAATGCTGCTGCTACATTGGGGATCAAATTCAACTTTGAGTGTCAGTGACGACAAACGCATCCCACCCGTAGCAACATCAATACTGACTATACCCACCACCTCCCATTTTTGTCTGTCCTGTTTACTCAGAGTTTTATGCTTTCCTGTTACCTCCTGAATCTGTTCACCTAGACCCTCCTATAGAAGTAGATCTCCGGCTACTAACCTGTAGGGCACAGGATAGCCACCTCACTTTCAAAACCAGGTCAGGACCATGTTCCAGTTGCCTACAGTCCCAACTCAACAGACTTCTGAAAATCTAAAATATATTCTCCATCCAAGTCAGCATTCCCTCAACAATTTATTAAGCAATTAAAGAAATATAAAAGTGGTGAACAAGATAAATTCCCTGTTCTTTCAGATATCATATAATAATTTTTTTTTTTTTTTGGTAGAGACAGAGTCTCACTTTATTGCCCTCGGTAAAGTGCCGTGGCGTCACAGTTCACAGCAACCTTCAACTCTTGGGCTTAGGCGATTCTCCTACCTTAGCCTCCCAAGCAGATGGGACTACAGATAATTTTTAAAATTCCATCCCAAAACAGGTTTTTCATGAAAATCATCTAAAAAGTATAAGAGTCTGGGTGCCACCTGTGGCTCAGTGAGTAGGGCGCCGACCCCATATGCTGAGTGTGGTGGGTTTAAACCTGGCCCCAGCCAAACTGCAACAACAACAACAAAAAATAAAATAGCTGGGCATTGTGGTGGACACCTGTAGTCCCAGCTACTCAGGAGGCTGAGGCAAGAGAATCGCCTAAGCCCAAAAAGCTGGAGGTTGCTGTGAGCTGTGACACCACGGCACTCTACCATGGGCAATAAAGTGAGACTCTGTCTCAAAAAAAAAGAAAAAAAAAAAAAAAAAAAAAAAAAAGTATGAGAGTCCAAATACTAATTTTTTGGTTATTATTGAACCGATACAGAAAAGACTTTTTTGAGACAGAGCCTCAAGCTGTCACCCTTGAGGTAGAGTGCTATAGCATCACAGCTCACAGCAACCTCCAACTCCTGGCCTTAAGCGATTCTCTTGCCTCAGTCTCCCAAGTAGGTGGGACTACAGGTGCCCACCACAAGGCCCGGCTATTTTTTGGTTGTAGTTGTCATTGTTGTTTGGGAGGCCAGGGCTGGACTCAAACCCGCCAGCTCTGGTGTATATGGCTGGTGCCTTAGCTGCTTGAGCTACCAGCGTTTACTTTTATTGTGCCTATAAAAGTAAATACCTAAAATCAAATCACCATTTATACCCAGGGCTTATCAAGGGCACTGTCAAGAATGGTATGTTAAAGAAATGATCTGATGGAAAAACTTTGCATGCCTTTCGTTTCTGACTTATATACAACTCATAAAAAAAAAATTACGTAGGCTCGGTGCCCGTACCTCATTTTTAGGGCGCCGGGACACATACATTGGGGCTGGCAGGTTCGATCCCAGCCTGGGCCTGCTAAACAACAATCAACAACTACAACAAAGAAAACTAGCCCGCTGTTGTGGTGGGCACCTGTAGTTCCAGCTACTTGGGAGACTGAGGCAAGAGAATCACTTAAGCCCAAGAATTTGAGGTTGCAGTGAGCTGTGACACCACAGCACTGTACCCAGGGTGACAAAGGGAGCCTCTGTCTCAAAAAACAAACAAAAAAATTACCTAAAAGGTAGCATAGGTTGTTTCAGGGAAATAGGGGTAGACCAAGTGGGCAGGATAGTTTAAAACTAAAATAAAAAATATTTTCCTGAAGGTGTTAAATGATCATGAACAGCCCTTTATTTAGACCCATCAGCCAGTTGTCATGTCTTTTCAAAGTTCACTTGGCTAAAAGGAAATAATTTTCCATTTGAATCATGCCAACACCAATGAAAAATGTCATTATGTGTGTATAGTTATACAAGTTGGCAACTCACCTTGTACCAACCTTTATTAAATATCAACTTCCTGTACCTTTTTCTTGAAAATGATTACCTCCTGGGCAGTAAACAGTACTGAACAGAACGTCATCATCGTATGTACATACTTAACTCACAGCAGCAGCCCCGGGGAAGAGCCCTCCATAAGAGGGCCCACTTTTAAAGTCCTAATACTGTACAGCCCCGGCAGACAATTTGGTAAAAGAGAACTAACAACCTTTAGAGCTAAAGGTCATGACCAACATGGGCAGTCCCTGGTTTGCCCATGGGACCTACATACAAGTTGAACTTGCATATAAGTTGGAACAGGTACATTTATCTGTTACCTGTAACAGCCTCCATTTGTAAGTGTGAGAGTATTTCTGTCAGATGTTTGGAATCCAGGGACTGCTTGGGCTGTAACTATAGTTTTATAAGGGCATTTGCTTTTTTCCCCAGTTTTGACTCACACCTGGCCTTACCTCCTAGTTAAATTTCCATCTGGAATTATCTTCATCTGTGTCACTATTCACCTGCCTCTCGGTAGCTTAAAATAAAGAAATAGGAGTCAAGATTTCTATTTGAAAAAAAGCTTCTGGAAAAAAATATTAGGCCCTATTCACCACACAAGACTTTGGACTGTTTCGCTATACAACAAGATGCAATCAAATGATTTAAATAATTGTTACTAGAGAATTTTATTAGGTCTTTCTGAAAAGGTGGTATAAAAACTAATCCTACAGAAATGGACTATGTCAATTTCCCATTGGTGCTGCTGATCTAAATCTAAATGGCTTGTAACATTTAACCTTCTGTTTTATGGTTAGAAAATGAAAACATAAACCATAATTCTAATGGTGACTTTGTCCCATCTCAGCAACAATACGTAGAAAATCCTAACACCAACTTATTTCTTCTACTGGCATCAAATCTAACAGTATTAGACTGAGATAGGGAAATGAACTTGGGACTAGTCCTGGTTCCGTAACATGCTCACCATCAGACAAAACATTCATCCAAACAGTCTGGTACCCAGATTTACACAGCATAAAACAACACTCATGACATTCTCTGCCCAACTCACGGGGCTGATGTGATAACTGACTCAATTCTGCTTTCCAAAAACATTTAGAATTATTTCATGTGACCTGAAAGATAAAAATTCAGGAATTGCTGCATTACTTGAATACTGTATCTGAGTGGTAACATTTTACAATTCCAATTGTTTTTTTTTTTTTTTTTGAGACAGCGTCTTACTCTGTCGCCCTGGGTAGAGTGCCGTGGCATCACAGCTCACAGCAACGTCAAACTCTTTGGCTTGAGCGATTCTCTTGCCTGAGCCTCCCAAGTAGCTGGGACTACAGGTGCCCACCACAAAGCCCAGCTATTTTTGGTTGCAGTTGTCATTGTTGTTTGGCAGGCCCGGGCTGGATGTGAACCCACCAGCTTCGGTGTATGTGGCTGGCACCCTAGCCACTGAGCTACAGGCGCTGAGCCACAATTCCAACTCTTAAATACAAAAAGTTTTGGGCTCAGTGCAGTGGCTCAAGCGTGTAATTCTAGCACTTTGGGAGGCTGAGGCAAAAGGATAAACTGAGGCCAAGAGTTCAAGAACAGCTTGGGCAACATAGTGAAACCCTGTCTCTATAAAAAAAAAAAAAAGAAAGAAAAATTAGCCAGGCATAGTGGTGCATACTTGTGGTCCCAGCTTCTCAGGAGGCTAAGGTAGCAAGATTACTTGAATCCAGGAGTACAAGGCTACAGTGAACTATGATCAGGCCACTGCACTCCAGCCTGGGCAACAGAGTGAGCCTGTCTCAAAAGTCAAAAAAAAAAAAAAAAGGTTGGATTAACTTATGGGTTAAAAATTAGAACAGGGGATGTCAGTACTTTAATATCTGCAAGTACATTATGAGTCTTAAGTGATGACTCATTCTAAGTGTCTTTAGCATGTGCTGATAACAAACTGGCAACATAAGCCACACACTTTAGCAAAGATGAAAACATCTGCTTTGATTTTTAAAAATACAGTTCAAATATAACAAAATATCAGGAGCTCACTTAACTCCATCTCCAAAGAAAACAAAGACGTGACAAAACTGGAGTCCAAGAAGAGATAATCTCAAATGTTACTGGCACAAACCAATGACTTCTAAGGAAGAGGGACGTTATCAGGATCCTATGCCTCGAATTTAATTCCCAGCAGAGAACACCAGCCCATCCGAGCAACACCTCCAAAGTTAAGCTGCAGAAATTAAATGAAACACCTATCTGATTCCTATCTAGGAATCAGAAGAGATTTAAAGCAAGAGACACGGGAAGGTTATTAGCACCTACTGATCATCTTCTACAGACATGGCACTGTGTCAGAATAACCCCAGGAGACTGGTACTATCTCCCCAATGTCTTGACGGGGTAACTGGGGTGCAATGGGAACGAAACAGACCAAAGGTCACACAGCTAATATGGACAATCCCAGAAATGAACCCAGTTTTGCTTCATTGCTAAGTCTGCGCACTCTCTTACATTCTTCTACGAAATGTGCTGGATCCCCTAACACTTCTTCCACTTCCATAATAAAATATGTCTCCAGGGCAGCTTAATGGATGTCTGAGTGAGCAAATTCTAGCTAAATGTTGAAATACGTCTATTTGTTTGATTATTTCCGAATTCAATAAAGATAGGAGAAAGGAGAGAAAAAAAGCAATACCCAATACTGAAAGATGGGGAACAGGGCTACCCATTCAAGATTAAAACAATTTAGGTGCAGTGGTCCCTCCCGTGGGCACCCACATTCTGTATTAATTTTACGTCTTGAGCCAAGCTGGGTGTGGTGGCTCGTGCCTGTGAACCCAGCACTTTGGGAGGCTGAGGCGGGTGGATTGCTTGAGCTCAGGATTTCTAGACCAGCCTGAGAAAAACCTCATCTCCACTGAAAGATGAATGGATGAATAAACAAACAAACAAACTAGTGGGGCCTTGTGGCATGTACCTGCAATCCCAGCTACTTGGGAGGCTGAGGCAAGAGGATTGTTTGAGCCCAAGACTTTGAGGTCGCTGTGAGCTATGAGGCCACGGCACCCTACCCAGGGTGACAGAGAGACTGTGTCTTAAACAAAAACAAAAGAAACAGTAGAAAACAAAATGGACATCTTGAAATGTACCAGATGCTAGGATTCCTTTCTCTATCCAGCCCTGGGAGAGGGAGAGACTGGGGAGGCTGGAGGCTGTGTCATAAAGATAACCTGGAGATGGACGGCACCTATAGCTCAGTGGGTAGGGCGCCAGCCCCATATACCAAAGGTAGAGGGTTCAAACTGCAACAAAAAAAATAACTGGGCCCGGGCCAAACTGCAACAAAAAAAATAACTGGGTGTTGTGCCAGGTGCCTGTAGTCCCAACTACTTGGGAGGCTGAGGCAAGAGAATCACCTAAGCTCAGGAGTTGGAAGATGCTGTGAGCTGTGATACCACAGCACTCTACCAAGGGTGACAAAGTGAGACTCTGTCTCTACGAGAAAAAAAAAAAAAAAAGATAACCTAGAAATGTATACAGACATGTTCCCCTGGAAAGACAGCATTTCAGGGCAACTAGGAAATCTGTCAAAATATGCATCTGGGGGCTCAGGGCCTGTAGTGAGTAGGGCACCAGCCACGTCCACCGAGGTTGGTAGGTGCAAGCCCAGCCTGGGCCTGCTAAACAACAATGACAACTGCAACAAAAAAAAAACAGCTGGACGTTGTGGTGGGTGCCTTTAGTCCCAGCTATTTGGGAGGCTGAGGCAAGAGAATCTCTTAAGCCCAAGAATTTGAGGTTTCTGTGAGCTGTGATGCCACAGCACTCTACCAAGGGTGAAGGATAACTCTGTCTCATTAAAAAAAAAAAAAAAAAGGAAGAAAAAAAATTTTTTTTTCATCTGATTATTTAACCTACAAGGTTGTAAGTTTTACATGTCAGTTGAAAAAGCTATAACCACCATTTTTCCAACAAAATATGCGTATCTGCATTATGAGATGGCTTAAGGATTCCATAAAATGAGAAGCCTGGGAATTGAAATGCAGGATTTTTCCTATCTCCATTCCCTTTTCATTCACTGAACCCACTCTTTCCAAATTTGAACTAAATCAGTAAATCCCCCCATATAGGTGCCATTAATATCCTCATAAAGGACATCAAAAAGCAAAACAAAAATGCTTTTTTTTTTTTTGTTTTTGGTTTTGTTTTTGAGACAGAGTCTCACTGTATCTCCCTCTGTAGAGTGCTGTGGCATCATAGCTTATAGAAACCCCAAACTCTTGGGCTCAAGCAGTTCTGTTGCCTCAGCCTCTAGAGTAGCTGGGACTATAGGCGCCCACCATAACACCCAGTTATTTTTAGAGATGAGGTCTTGCTGTTGCTCAGGCTGGTCTTGAACCCATGAGCTCAGGCAATCCACCCACCCTGGCCTCCCAGAGTGTTAGGATTACACATGAGCCAACGTGCCCGGCCCCCCCAAGAAATGCTTTTTGAACATAAAACATTCGTTACTTCTTGAGAACATTAAATCAATTTCAATAACCAGCAATTCTAGAGAACTATAAGAAAGTCTTACAAAAAAGCAAAACTACTCTGTAACACATATCTTATGAAAAGTAATAAGAACACTCCTAGGCCTGGTAAGAATTCATCTGAATTCTTCTTAAATTATAAATGAATAGTTCGCTAAACAGAAAACAGCCCGAATCACTATTCAAGAGAAATTGTCAACTTGTGGTTGTGTGCACAGAGACTGTAATTATCACAGGTGGAATTACTTATGTACAAATACTTGCACGTGGGCGTGCCAGATGTTCTGAGAATGGCTCTTCCTCATCAAATAGAACCCCCATAAAATAGAAGGAATAGGAACCTCCATGCCTCCAGCTCTGATGCTCTGCTCCTAACGGCATGGCCTTTCAATGGGACACAAGAAGCTGAGCTGCCTCATCTCCTTGCTTGCTGAGTATGTAATACTGATGAGGGGGAGGGAAAGACCAGAGGTCAAGGAGAAAAGCAGTACGGAAATTAATATCTCTGTCTGAAAAGACCTTCTAGTACAGTGGTTCTCAACCTGTGGGTCGTGACCCCTTTTTAACAATGAAAATACATTGTGGCATTAGGAAGGTTGAGAACTACTATTCTAGTAGCTGTGACTAGAATTTCAAATGGCCATCACAGCTTTACTCGATTTATTCCAGGCTGCATCTGGGGCAAATAATTATAAAAGTACAATATAGGGGTGGCACCTGTGGGTAGGGCACCGGCCCCATATACTGAGAGTGGCAGGTTTGAACCTGGCCCCAGCCAAACTGCAACAACAACAAAAAAAAACAGCCAGGCGTTGTGGAGGGCGCCTGCAGTCCCAGCTACTTGGGAGTCTGAGGCAAGAGAATTGCCTAAGCCTGGGAGTTGGAGGTTGCTGTGAGCTGTGATGCCACAGCACTCTACCTAGGGCTATAAAATGGGAGACTCTGACTCTTAAAAAAAAAAAAAAAAAGAAAGAAAGAAAAAAATATACATATACCCAGCATCAGAAGATTCAGACCCTATAATCAGATGCTTACAAGATGTATGTAGCGGCTCGGCACCTGTGGCTCAAGGGGCTAAGGCACCAGCCACATATACCCAAGCTGGTGGGTTCGAATCCAGCCTGAGCCCGCCAAACAACAATCATGGCTGCAACAAAAAATAGCTGGGCGTTGTGGTAGGTGCCTGTAGTCCCAGCTACTTGGGAGGCTGAGGCAGGAGAATCGCTTAAGCCCAGGAATTGAAGATTACTGTGAGCTGTGATGCCACAGCACTCTACCCAGGGTGATGGCTTGAGGCTTGTATCAAAAAAAAAAAAAAAGTAGCAAGAAAATATCCAAAAAGGTAACTAAAGAAGATTATTCAGAGAAATTAAGAAAAGCCAAAGAGCACAGCGCTAAATGTCTTTCTTCTCAACCCTTTGGGTGAGAAGATTTAACAGTGACTCAGGACAAGGATTCTTTCGATAACCAAGAATGTCAACATAGCTTTATGTTTACCACACTTGGGTCAAGATAGCAGGCAGGATTTCCAGTGACACAAGGTTAACAACCTGGGAGAATGTTTCCAACGTTACAAACACTGACATTCCCAAAATTGCACTTTTCATCCTGGTTGGGTTTTTCTGACTGATTCCCTCTGAGAATTGGGGCCAAATTCTTTCCATGACTGGGTTCTCCTACTTTGCAGTGTTCAGACTATAGAAAGTGCTCGATATTCACGGCTGAGGCTAATGAAAAATCGACCACAGTATCTAACAGAAGGATTTTTACTAATGCTTTCACTACATCAAAACATAATCCTAACTATACACTACACATAAATGACACATGGGGCCCAGATTGAGGACCTAATAAAATAAGGTCATTTCATTTTTTTCTTGGTAGACAGGTCCAAGCACGGCTCAGCTCTTTTTAATCCATTTCTTGTTTCTCCAATCCTTCCTACTAGGCAAGCAGGACTTCTGAAATTTTCACTTTAAGCAAAGTCTAAGAAGGTAGATTAGTAGTAATAAGGAAATATGGTTCAATTCCGTATGTAGCTAAGAATGAAATGATTATTACAGTGTAGCAGTTTACTATATAATAAGATTTTTATAGCACAAGGTGATTTAACCAGAATTCTGGTAACTATGACTCAATCAACTTCCCCTTCAAGGGAAGGGGGTAGGTCTGTGTTTAAATGTCACCTCTTAGATTGCTTATATTAGAACTGGCTTCTGGCTGGGCCCAGGGGCTCAAGCTTGTAATCCTAGCAGCCTGGGAGGCCAAGGCAGGTGGATTGAAGGAGTTCAACACTAGCCTGAGCAAGAGCCAAGACCTTGTCTCTACTAAAAATAGAAAAACTAGTTAGGAATTGTGGCAGGCACCTGTAGTCCCAGCTACTCCGGAGTCTGAGACAAGAGGATTGCTCAAGCTCAAGAGTTTGAGGTTGCTGTGAGCTATAACGCCAGGGCACTCTATACAGGGTGACAGAGTGAGACTCTGTCTCGAAACAAACAAAAAAACAAAACTAACTTTTAGTTCATAAAGCTAGCCAAGTGAGTTATGTTTTAAAAGTATATGCAGTTTCAGGTGGCGTCTGTGGCTCAAAGGAGTAGGGCGCCAGCCCCATATACCAGAGGTGGTGGGTTCAAACCCAGCCCTGGCCAAAATAAAAAAAAGTACATGCAGTTTCAACTTCATATCATTAATTATTATTATTATTTTTGGAACAGAGTCTTACTATGTCATCCTTGATAGAGGGCTGGGGTGTCACAGCTCACAGCAATCTCAAACTCTTGGTATCAAGCGAGTCTTGCCTCAGCTTCCCAAGTACCTGGGACTACAGGCACCCCCCCCCCCAATAACACCTGGCTGGGTTTTTTTTGTTTTTGTTGCAGTTGTTATTGTTTTAGCAGGCCTGAGCTGGGTTAGAACCCACCAGCCTCAGTGTATGTGGCCGACGCCCTACCTACTGAGCTATGGGCACCACACATATCATTAATTGTTAACAATCATCAAATACTGTACAAGATAAACATAAAAGAAAATTAATTTTTCATCTGTCACTGAACACTGCTACACACCTCATATGAACTGTTTATCTGAAATGAGGTGAAGAAATACTGATTGTTCCTTCAGGATTAGGAAATGTGTAAATAATGAGTTAAACATTACCAAGTTTCCAATGCATATAAAGTATAGAGGAGCCATTCAAAGGTCAACTTAACCAACTATCATAAACATTATTTAAGTCATATGTTTATTTACTCAAGAACACATAAACATACTTTTTTTTTTTTTTTTTTTTTTTAAGAGACTGAGTCTTTTTTTATTGCCCTCGGTAGAGTGCTGTAGTGTCACAGCTCACAGCAACCTCCAGCTCTTGGGCTAAGGTGATTCTTTTGCCTCAGCCAGGGACTACAGGTGGCTGCCACAATGCCCGGCTATTTTTGTTGTTGCAATTCGGCTGGGGCCAGGTTCGAACCTGCCACCTTTACTATATTGGGCCAGCGCCCTACCCAGTGAGCCACAGGCGCCGCCCCAAATATATATGTTTTAAGAGATGGGTCTCACTCTGTCACCCATGCCGAAGTGCACTGGCATAATCATAGCTCACTGCAGCCTTGAACTCCTGGGCTCAAGCGTCCTCCTGCCTCAGTTTCCCAAGTAGCTGGGATTATGGGTACAAGCCACCATTCCTAAATAATACATTTTTATACTTCTCCTTACTCTTTTGATAAGTATGTATCTTTCCAAGAAAGATTCCTTTCTCAATACCAATTTAGGACATGAAATTTCCTGAAATATTTGTTAACTGAAGAAAAATCAGGGTAATTATGATTGATTGGCATTCAAGCTTAAACACTAATTTTCTTTTCTTCTGCATCAAGCTTAAAATATGATTTATTTATAAGGTATAAATATCAGTATTTAAAAGGATAATAAGGTCATTGATGATTAAAAATTTTTCCAAGTCACCTTACCCAGAAAACAGATGAGTTTTCCAGTCTTTTCTTCTCCTTTGGGGTGTTCGCTCTGTGGGTGGCTCCGAGGTCCGCCCTTCCACCCAGCACAATCCTTTCTGAAACGCGAAATCAGAACAGATCAGGCACACTGCACTACCTGGAAGGCACTTAAGTGCAGTTTATCTTTAAATAAACACATTTTTTATTACTCCTCAATATGGAACTTACACTAAAGTCCAGGAAAAACTTACCAGCTTTAATGAACTTTCACAATCAAGGGTTTATGTGCAAATATGTACTTGTGGAGTGCCTGAAAGCTATTTACTTAAATGAAGCACCTCTAGGTACAACCTTGTTTACGCTCAAAATTAGTTCAGCAAACCTTTCTTCCTTGATTGCGTAACATCTGGATGCCAGGGTAATCAAAGATAGCAAATTAGCCTGTGGTGTGTGAAAATGAAGTTGTGTTGTATGTATCTGCATGGTAAAGATGGGCCCCCACATCTGTCATCCCCAACATGGAAATGTCTTTTTTCCCCCTGCCTTATGCCAAGTGAACAAGAAAAAGTCATGAATAAATACCATGGAAAGGAACCTATGTAAAAGTAATAACTGCTGATTTCAGAGATTACTGAGGTCATTAAAAAAAAAAAAAAAAAAAAAAAAGACTATCATCAGGGCAACCATCTGTAAAACTTGGTCTAGAAATAAATGTTTTTTACTTTTATTTATGTATTTATTTATTTGTGAGACAGAGTCTCACTTTATCGCCCTCAGTAGAGTGCTGTCATGTCACAGCTCACAGCAATCTCCAACTCCTGGGCTCAGGCGATGCTCTTGCCTCAGCTTCCAGTGTAGCTGGGACTACAGACACCCGTCACAGCACCCGGCTATTTTTTTGTTGCAGTTTACCTGAGGCCAGGTTCAAACCCGCCATCCTCGGTATATGGCGCCAGCGCCCTACCCACTGAGCCACAGGTGCCGCCCTTGAAATAAATTTTTAAAAGAAATCACTAGTCAAACTCAATGCCTATTTATACTGGACGAGCTTTAGGGAACCAGATTTCAGGCTGGTGAAGGTTGGACCATCCCACCTAGTCCCTCTTTGCCTACAAGGTGGGATCACTCATTCTCCTCCTCTGGAGGCCACAGGCAACAGGGCCCAAACAGCTGCCAGCTAAGGGGTCACTTCCTAGGCCTGCCTTCCTCCAGAAAAAGTCTGGGGCCATTTTTGAGCGTCCCCAAACTCACACCAACATCATGCTCAAAGCTCAAAGACAGGCCCAAGGTATGGAGAGCAAAAGGGCCTGAGGCTCTGATGGAAAGCACACTCCTTTCAGGGAGGCCTTTAAAAGCCCCCAGGGTAATATTTAAGCTTCTACAGTATAGAAACATAACTCAAGTTTGGAAAACCGGAAGGCTTTTATTCCCCCTCAAAGAAACAGCTTCATCTATGAGTAGTGTTGGAAATTAATTTGAGAAAAAAGTTAAGCTACATATATAGTGTATCTTTCTGGACATCAAGATAAGACTTGTAGTTTGATTCAGTATCAAACTACATTAATGATTATAAAAAGAAGAATGTGGCAAAACAGTAATACCACAGACTGACTGCTGAGAATAAATAGATTGTGGGCCTAGTTTGCATAATCACAGAACAACAGATCTGAAAGACTTTCAGTCTCTGAGATTTAAAATTTTATGCTCCCATTTCAAAGGATGTTGTTTCTCATAGTATATACTATCCACAGGGACTCCTCACCAACAAATGCAACCAGGTTTGCAAGAGTCTTTACTCCAGGACATAGAAGTTCATGTAATGGAATTGAAAAGAAACTAACTCAAAATTTGGGAAGAATTCTTTTAAATCTTCTACCACAGGCACATATAGTGCTCAAGCTATGATTTACAAGTGTTAAAAGTGCTGTGTTTTGTTTTTTTAGCATCAAAGAATATGAACTTCATTGGAATATATTTAACAAAGGAGGTGACGGATCTCCATAGGGAGAATTATAAAATACTGAGAAAGGAAATCAGAGGACATAAACAGATAGAAAAAATGTATCATGCTCATGGACTAGTGGAATTAACATAGTTAAAATGTTAATTACATTACATTTACAGATTCCCATTAAAATATCAACATCCTATTTTACAAATCTTCTATTTTTTTCTTTTGAGATGGAGTCTCACTTTGTCATCTTCAGTAGAGTGTTGTGGTATCACAGCTCACAGCAACCTCAAACTCCTGGGCTCAAGCAATCCTCTTGCTTCAGCCTTCCCAGTAGCTAGGACTATAGGTACCTGCCATAACACCCTGCTATTTTTAGGTATGGGGTCTCATTCCAGCTCAAGCAAAAGTGCTGTTTTGAGGCAGCATCTGTGGCTCAAAGGAGTAGGGCATTGGCCCCATATACCAGAGGTGGCGGGTTCAAACCCAGCCCCGGCCAAAAACTGCAAAAATAAATAAATAAACAAAATAAAAATAAAAAGTACAAAAATGCTGTTTTGAGAAAGCTAACAGATTTATCAACATTAAAGTATAGAACTTCTGTGAGTCAAAACCATTTATAAACACAGTTATAAGGCAAAGACAAAATGGGAGGAAATGAAATATGAATGGTAAAAGTTTACTATCAATCCATAAGAGGTTCTTATGAATAAATGGAGAAACACTAATATTCCAGGAAAAAAAATCTGGCACTACATTCAACTAAAAATGAAAAACAACTAGACTTTTGGGTGTTCAAAATCATTGCAAAGAAAGAAAGGGAAATTTAAACAGAGATAGCACTATTTCACCTATAAAGCTGGCAAGAACAATTTTGCCTTTTGTAAGTGATTTCCCTGTTGACAAGAATATCTGTGGTAATACAAGTAAAATTATGGGGCCAGTGCCCTACCCACTGAGCCACAGGCGCCACCCTCGAAATAAATTTTTAAAGGAAATCACTAGTCAAACTCAATGCCTACTTATACTGGACAAGCTTTAGGGACTAAAATGCTGGTGGAAGCATGATTTCGTTAAATATTTTTCATAAAGCAAATGGCCAATTTGTTTCAAGATACCTTTGAACAATCAGCTGTACTTCAAGGACTCCATCCTAAGGAATTACACCTTGTACATAAAGTTTTCAAAAGGATGTTTGTTGCAAAAGAACCAGAAATATAATAAATGAAAAGTTCATCTGTAAGGAAATAGCTAATTGATACATCTATATAACATAGTATCATGTAGCCACTAAGATTTTTTTTTTTTTTTTTCAGGCTTTGGCAGCACATGGGGCTGGTGCCCTTTGAACCACAGGCACCACCCTAAAATAAGATTTTTGAAGACTTAATGACATGGAAAACTGTTCATAGTTGAGTAGAAAAAAAGCCTAGCATGCAATGGCATATTGGTATACATACTGTATTTTGTATAATATACAAATAAATGTATTTTTATAGTTACTATGTAAAGTGTATTTTTACAGTATTTACTATGTAACTGCAAAAATAAATCTATTTGTTACATATATTAACAAGTATAAAGAAAATATCGACCATGGTTGTCTTTGGATGGTGGGATTATCTAACTTTCACTTTTCTGAATCTACCCTTTTTAACACAGCAAGCATATGTTAATTTTGAAATCATAACAGCGTTATCAGAACAGGAGTATTTCAGTAACAGGCTTTATAAATCCTTAAGCCTAATTACTGCAGATTAGTTTCCAAAAAATACCATAAGCGATTTATCTAAAATGTCATAATCCTATTATTTAATAATCCCCTTATTTACTCTAAAATGTAACCCTGAATTATTAACATAATAAAAGATGCAGATCTTCTACCAAGCTGTTTTGTCCACACAAATCTGACTTGAAGAAAATTGAGAAAAACTAATGCAAGTTACATAAATATGTGCATACATTATTTTAAACTAAATTACACTAAGGGTTTGTTTTTTTTTTTTAAAGTATAGACGAGTAGCTCTAACTTTTTTTCCCCTCTTACGTCCCTATACAATATAGTCCTTAGGAAAAAATCTGCAGCAGCACTTCCTACACTGTAAAGCTCTGTACAGTAGGGCACCTCCGTGTGAATTAAACCATCATTTCCTGTTCTTACCCTGTCTGGAAAAAGACGTTTGTCTACAGAACTGCAACTCATGCAATTCCTTCAGGGTCTGCATACACTGTCACCTGTGTGGATAAAGCCTCCTTGAAGAGCTCACAGGTCCCCAGGAAGCAGCGACTCTTTTCTTTTCCATTCACTCCACTCCCACACTCCACCCCCGGCGCTGTGATTTAGTCTGACAACCACTGAATTCTCATCACCTGGCAAAACTTGAAAGCTTTCACCTCCCCTCCCCCCAGTTTTGCCTAAGACTCCGGTTTCATTCAAAGAAAGCAAACAAAAACATCCCTGGACTTCCTTTCTTAGGACACTACCTACTTAACTAGTATTTCACAGAGCAACTTTACGCAGGCTCCATGAACAGCTAACCTGCTCGGTCCTGCTCGCTAGGAAATTACGCCAAATCAACAAATAGTGGGAAGGAACTGGTCTTGCAAAGAAGAGGACAAAGATTACTCTAAGTAAACACTTAAGTCCGCCGATTATTAAGGAGGAATCAATGAGGTGACCCGAGTGGATTTTTCTGGCGAACTTGACAAGTACAAGGAGCCCCGGCACGTAGTGGCCCGGCCAGAGGGTCCGGAACCGCAGCAACCGCCTTTCTTCACTTTCTCAGCCCTGATGGCTCTTGGCTCAGAACCGCCCCCGAGCAAACCCCCCAGGGAGAAGGCGGGGACAGGCGCGGACCCCGAGGGTCAGGTGCCGGGTGGGCGGCAGGACGGGGTCCCCAGTAAATAAATCCCACGGTCACGTTCAAGGTGACAGCCAGGAGAGCCGCGGCGTCCCTTCCGCAGGAGCCCCGAGACCCACGTGAGAGCCGCCTCCCCACCTCCCCCGGAAAGCGAGTCCAGTCGGCTGACCGCCGCGCCCCCCGCGTCCTCCTCCAAACTCGCCGCGGGGCGGCGGGAATCCGCTCAGCTCCGCACTCACCGCCGCGCTCCGAGCCGGCCCCAGCCCTCCCGGCAGCCGGGGCGCAGCGCGCAGGGCGCAGCGATCGCACCCTCGGACCCTCGGCCGCGGCGCGCCTGGACCACCGGGAGGCCCGCGGGGCAGCGTCCGCACTGGGGGCGCCTCGCCGCACAGCTGCCAGGCGGGAGCCCCGAGACCCGGCGCCCCGGCCTCCCCGCCTCCGGGAGCGCCAGGGGGTGGAGCGAGGCGGGGAGTTCGGGAAACTTGTAAATAGAAAGCTGCGCGCCCCGGCCACCCCCCCGCACTGCGGCGGCCCCTCCGAGCCGGAGACCCAGGCCCGGCGGCGGGCACCAGGGCTCAGCCCCCGGAACGGGAGAGACGCCGAGGCGGTACCTCTGGGCGCCGCCGGGGCAGGCTCCCCGCTGTCGGCTCCGCCGGCTCCTCTCGCGCTCCCGCGTCCCTGTCCCGCAGCCCCGCGCGCTCCCGGGCTAAGAGCGGACGCGCCCCAGCCGGGCGCCCCCCCACACCCCCGCCCGGCGCCCTCACCCACCCACCCCGGCCCGGCGCTGCACCTGTTGCCACGTGCGTCGCGGGGCCCCGGGCTGCAGCCGCCGCACCTGGCCCAGCAGCGCGTCCCCGGGCCACGCGCGTCCCCGCGGGCGACCGCGGCTCCGCCGAGCCTTGTGCTCACGCCCCAGGCCGGGCTGTCCTGACGATCCCCCCCCAGCCCGCCCTCTCGCCACCTGCGGGATCCGTCCAGCCCTCGGGCCTGCCTCGGGCGGTGGGGCAGTTGCGGCGACAGTGCAGAGTTATCAGGGCAGAGGCTTGCAAGGAGCCTGCAAGGATTGCCTCTTACAGGGTCCGTTTTCCGATCTGTATTATCTTCAAGCTTCCAAAAAGTTGACCAGCAAGCATCTATTTAAGGTTAAAGAAATGAGCGCTCCAGCTGTTACAGCTTCAGGTAAAAAGTTGAAAGGGGAATAGGACGCCAGAGGGAGAGAAAAGGCCCAACCCACTTTTCTCCAAACACAAACTAATACCTTGCTCTTTGCTAAACAGCAAATTTCACCCACAGCCGTTTTTTAGGCCCAAAAAATATTTTCTTCTATAAGGCACGTGTTTTAATACAAAGCTTTCCCAAAAATGATACGGTGTCTGTGAGGCTGTAACGTTACAAGACAACCTAAGAAGAAAATTATAAAATTTTCTTTTTTTCTTTTTTTTTTTTTAGACAGAGCCTCAAGCTGTCACCCTAGGTAGAGTACTGTGGCATCACAGCTCACAGCAACCTCCAACTCCTGGGCTCAAGCGAGTCTCCTGCCTCTGCCTCCCAAGTAGCTGGGATCACAGGTGCCTGCCACCACGCCTGGCTATTTTTTGGTTGTTGCCGTCATTGTTGTTTGGCGGGCCCTGACTGGATTCGAACCCGCCAGCTCAGGAGTATGTGGCTGACGCCTTCTTTTTAATTACCTGATTTGGGTTTACCAAAAGCCTTGTAAGAAAAGAAGCTTTTCCTGAGGATAAATTTTAGGATGTTGCATTTCGTAGTTTTCTATATGCTGAATATTGGATTATGGACAGATGTATTGCCATTTATAGGATTTTTTTTGTAGCTTGGCTGGGCGGGGTTCGAACTGGCCACCCTTGGTATGTGGGGCCCGTGCCCTACTCACTGAGCCACTGGCAACACCCCACCATTTATAGTTTTAAGACCTTTTCACATGTACGGTGATCCCTTATTTCCTCACAAGACCCAGGAGTACATAGGTCAGGTTTTCTCCATTATTCAAGTGAGAAAATTGAAGGTCAGGGAGGTCAAGTGACTTAGGCAAGGTTTACACAGCTTGTGAGAGGCAAGTATAAACCCTTAATGCCTAACTCCTTTCTTTTTTTTAATTCCATTACATAATGACACCTCTCATTTGCTTTTGAAATCTCCATTGTAAAGACAGACATGTTGTTGAACCATGTTAATATAACACCTATTTTAAAAAATAAATTGTTAAAATAAAAATTAAAAAAATAAAAAATAATAAAAAAAAGACAGACATGTAAGCAATATGATTCTATGACTTTAGGAAAGGAAGGTGATTAAACAGTTATGGCATTAAACACCATTGGATGATTCTCCCTTATGCAAAAGCACCAAAACAAAACAAAAAGTCACTGACATTATTTCTGCAAGTCACAAAACCATTATGCTAATTGGCAACATGCCTCCTCCCTAAGCAGAATGTTCCTTGTGTTAAACTTGTGTGACCCAAATGATTTGGTCCAACCCCCACCCCCCACCCCCATGGTTCTATTGTGTGGCTTAGTTGTATCTATAAATATAGAACCTGTTTTACTTCATTTTTCTATCAGATGGATTGAGGGAAAAAAAACCTACCCTCTGCTAAGTAATTAGAGCTACTTGTGTGGGCACTGGGAAATCTGAAACTTAGTTTCTAATTGCATTCCCATAAAAACAGAAGTTATCTCCTAAGGACATCATCAGGGGCTCCATCAAGGCAAATATTCGTGAACTGAAGCTATTGGCTTTTCTTTTCATCCTGGTTCTGAGCATGTTGTCAGGATCCTGATCTACTGACTCCAGGAACAATATTAAGGATCAAGTATTAACTCCACATCATTTTGTGGGCCTTAGTTCTAAAAAAAAAAAAAAGTGAACATAATTTTTCTTTCTATGAGAAAAAATGAATATTAAATCTACATTGAGAGACCATCTTTTCATTTATCGGATTGTTAAAAATTAGAAAGTCTGATAGCCATTGTGTGTTGGTAAAAGTGTGGACAAGTAGTCACCAGGTGAATGTAAGTTATAATGACCTCCACTGAGGGCAATTCACAATACCAACAACATTCCAAATGTGCATATGCTGTGAGCCAGTAAGTCTACAGGTAAGAGTTATCTCACAAAGTAATGAGAAATGGCATGTACATAACATCTTGGGGTTTTTTTAGCATTGTTCATAACACAGATTTTTAAAAAATATGAATGTTCATTAGTAAAGCACTAGTAAGTCATTATACAGCCACATAATAAAACCCAGTGAAGGCTTTAAAAAAGAACAAAAAAACTTTGTACTATCATGAAATGGTCTCCTTATTTGCACATTTTTTAATGCAAAATTCTCTAAAAGTATGCTACTATTTCTTCTAAATAATAGGAAATTATATGCACTTGAATGTATGCATCTATTTGTATAAGAATAAAATATATGAAAAGATATACCAAAACTGTTGATATTAGTTGCATCTTGAGAAAGTTGTATAGCTTAAGGAAAGGGATTGAAGAAAAACTTGCCACTATGTTTAACTGTGTACTTTCTTGAATTTTTTTTTTTCTTGTAGAGATGGAGTCTTACTTTATCGGCCTCGGTAGGGTACTGTGGCATCACAACTCACAGCAACCTCCAACTCCTGGGCTTAGGCCATTCTCCTGCCTCAGCCTTTGGAGTAGCTGGGACTACAGGCGCCTGCCACAATGCCCGGCTATTTTTTGTCTGCAGTTTGGCAGGGGCTGGGTTTAAACCCGCCACCCTTGGTATATGGGGTCAGCACCCTACCCACTGAGCCACAGGCACCACCCACTTTCTTGGATTTTATGCCACATAAATAACAGTACCCATTCTTATATTTTAAAATTTTTGATGACTTGAAGTTTTGCCAACAGGATTTACTAATTTTCTCTGTCATCTAATTTCACTTATAGATAAAAGATCAGCCTTCTCCTGCATTAATAGGGGTAGGGATGCTTTCAATCCTATTTCTTCTCTAGTTCATTTTAAAAACAAGAGTTTAGTACAAAAACCTCTAAGAGACTTGTAGTGAAAACGATGAGTTAGCAAATTCCTTAGAATTTTATTAGTCCTAACATCTCCCTAGGGAGATCTTCCAGCTAACTTTCCCAAAGTTATATTCAATCAGAAATGAAAGAGAATTCTAGGCCTAATTCCCAAGATGAATACTCTGACACATTGATTTGAGTAGGAAGGAAGGAATTCCAAGGGAATTCCATGGAATCATATTACTTTGTTCCCAATCCAGGTCCCTCTTCTTATTTGTTATATGTATTTACTTAGACCACCACCATATTGAACAGGGATTTGAACAACTCTAAAAGACAGGGATAGGAAATTAAAAAAAAAAAAATGCTTAAAAGTATAAATATCTTGGCTTGGCGCCTGTAGCTCAGCAGCTAGGGTGCCATCTACATACACCAGAGCTGTTTTGAATCCAGCCCAGGCCTGCCAAACAACAATGACAACCACAACAAAAAAAAAATAGCCAGCCTATTTTTCTTGATGTGTTGGGCACCTGTACTCCCAGCTACTTGGGAGGCTGAGGCAAGAGAATTGCTTAAGTCCAAGAGTTTGAGGTTGCTGTGAGCTGTGACATAAAAGCACTCTACAGAGGGCAACATAGACTCTATCTCATAAAAGAAGGAAAAATAGTATAAATATCTTTAGCATAAAATAGAATCCCAAGAGAAGCATACAGGCAAGAGTAAACATATTGTTGGGCAACAAATTAAAACTCTGACCTTCCTAGTGGCCAAGTGCCCCAACTAGTTATATAATTACCATTTTCAAAAGGGGCTGGTAATTCCTTAAAGGGAGCAAAATTTTTCCTACCACTGAGTTCTAAGAAAATTTTTTTACTCTTGTTAAAATCAAGACTACTGAATGGAAAACAACATTATACTTTTAAAATAATGGAAGGAATTTTGTGTGGTTATTTTCTATAGTGGCCTTGAATGAAACCAAAATTATTATAATAAAATTCAAGTTGAGGAAGATATTCACCCAGTCAGGGACTCTAGCCTAATGTCATCCAGTCAAGGATTAGCTATGCAAAGAGGTGTGTGTTGATAATACCTTCTTCAAATACACTTCAGAAAGTCAAATATGGTCATGGTAAAATCCTAACATCTTCACAAATTCCTTGCCTCAGAGGAAGTAAACACAGTTGGATTATACAACATTCCAGAAATTTTCTAGCCCGTCAGCCATTAGATAGCTGCTAAAGAATTGTTAGAAGTTGGGGTAGTCTCTGACATAGTCTCAGAATGATGGAATTTTGTGATACTGTTGAGGACATTTTTGCTATTTTTGTGGACAGAAAATGTATATTACAAACAGACACAGGACTTATAATTCTTGCATTCCAAGACAGCATAGTCAGATACACAAACTGATGGTGGTACAGTGAATGCTACTGGATTTATTTACAAATAACACTCCTGGAGAGAAGGGGGGGTCACCCATGTGTGACACACCTTTTGGAGGCAGGACACAATTATAAGAAGGACTTTACCTAACAAATGCAATCAATGTAACCTGGTTCCTTGTACCCTCAATGAATCCCCGACAACAACAACAAAACCAAAACAGGAGGGTGGTGCCTGTGGCTCAAAGGGGTAGGGCGCTGGCCCCATATGCCGGAGGTGGCGGGTTCAAACTCAGCCCCGGCAAAAAACAAAAAAACAGGCGGCACCCGTAGCTCAGTGGGTAAGGGCACCAGCCACATACACCAAGACTGGCGGGTTCGAACCCAGCCAGGTCCTGCTAAAACAACAATGACAACTGCAACCAAAAAAAGTAGCCCAGCATATGGCTGGTGCCTGTTAAGTCCCAGCTACTTGGGAGGCTGAAGCAAGAGAATCGCTTAAGCCCAAGGGTCTGAGGTTGCTGTGAGCTGTGATGCTACAGCACTCTACCCAACATGATAGCTTGAGACTCTGTTTCAAAAAACAAAACAAAACAAAACAAAACAAAACAAAATCAAAAACTCTCCTGTTCCTGATTACCTGTTCTTCTTAGGGGGCTCAGAGAATCAGTTGAACTCTTTGGAACTACTGTTCCAAAAAGGTAACTATGAGATTAGGGATATTCTTAGGCAAATATCTGCAGATATGTAAGTGAAAATATCAAGAAGAGTTTTTGGTTGCAAGTTCAAAGCAGTAGCAATAATAAGGAATTTATAGCCCCTCTTAACAAAATAACTAGAGAAAATCTGAGAAAATTTTTCATCTCCCCAGACCACGAAAGACCTCTTCAACAGTCCTTCTATTCCAATTATAGCCTACAGAGAAGGAACTGTTCTTATAGCATGATGCCAAAATTATTTTAGCTCACACACAAACAAGTTGTCCTGTAATTCTGCTGCAGACTTCCTCATATTAGGAAGAAATTAAGAAAAATAGAGTACCATGAGTTTGTTATTGCAACCACTTTGAAAATGTTTACTTTGAGTGCTTAAAATGTCATGACTGAAGAAACTACTGGTGAAGAAACTACTGGTCTGTGTAATCCACTCTTGACAGTGAATCATAACTGTGTGACACTGAACTTGGTTAGGCTTTGCTCCAATCAGATTGAGTCTTTCCTTAAAAAGAGGATGTATTTTCAATTTCAAAGTAGTTATTGCTTCATGACAAATATTAATAAGTCTGTGGCTTTGAGGTCTCATACCTTTGAGACTACTACAGTCAACTTAGACTTTTTAAATTTGCTTTTGCTTATTATTTATCATTATTACAGTTGAGACAGAGTCTCATTCTGTCACCCTAAGTAGAGTGCTACGGTATCATAGCTCACAGCAACTTCAAATTCGTGGGCTCAAGAATTCCTTTTGCCTCAGCCTCTCTAGTAGCTGGGACTACAGGAGCCCACCACAACACTCCATTCATTTTTTTTTTTTTTTTATTTTTCAAGTAGATATGGGGTTTCACTCTTGCTCAGGTTGATCTCAAGCCCAAGCAATCCACCTGCCTCGGTCTCCCAGAGTGCTAGGATTACAGGTGTGAGTCACAGTGGGCAGCTGAAATTTCTGGTCTTGGTTCATGTATTTCCTGATTCGTGATGGACTCTGCAGTCTCCCCCACCAGCCCCTTGTAAGTACTATGCAGTCAAGCAGGCCAAAGTGCTCTATGTTCTAACAAGTGTCTACAAATCATTATAATGTAGGAAGAGAGCTGTAAACTAAATAAGCAACAGCAATTAGCCTTCGTGGTGTTATGTCAGCATTCCTCAAAATATAATCCCTTGTCTAAACCAGGGCTGGCAATAAGCAAAAAGCATTCCTCAAAATTCAATCCCTCGTCTAAACCAGGGCTGGCAATTCAGGAAAGAAGCACTGAAAATACTATTCCCATCGTTTTCTTCATTCAGCGAGTCTGGATGGACCACGCGTAAATCACATTGCAGCATACCAACGTTGTAAATAAGATAATCTTCCTTTGGGGCGTCTAGAACACCGAGAACGCCAATTGTTAATCCAGGATGGTCATTTGATACCACCAAAAATTGATCTATTTTGCGAAGTATACGTCTGATCTCTTTTTCAGTATCTGCAAAATGATGGTTAATCCCCGCTAATTATCTCCAAATCTTAAATAGTAGAATAAAACCCCCAAATGTAATTTTTGCTCCAATTCACATCTACTTCCATAAACCTGAAAAGAAAGATTACTTAAACCATCGCTAATTAGATTCTGATATGTTACCTATTACTAATAGAAAATTAATATTCTTTTCAGAATGAGATCAATGCAACTACTTTTTCATCAGAATCTGATAGAGTTAGAAATATATTATTGTTTGATTTTATATAATATACATATTATATATATAAGCAATAATAAATATGTAGGTTCTGCATGTTACATTACACAAAGTATAGCTTTTTAAATTCAAATATGTTTGAACAAAGTGTAACACTTTAATATTTTAATGTTTTAATTCTGCTGACTTTGTCATTTCCCTTTACTTAAAATTTAAAATAAAAATTACATGGGAGTGTATTAAATTGGCTCATTCAATGTATCATCAATGAATTGTAAGTATTTTCCCTTTATACAGTGAACTGACTAATTTGTTAATAACCTGAGTATACATGAGAAAGATACTATGGAGACTTGACAAACTACTGATGGTAATTGAAATAAGAGGAATAAAAACTTATGAAAAAAAAATAATAATAAGTTTTGCTCCAAAATGGGGATGCAAGTGGAAGTTAGAAGATTTAGTTTTAACACCTAGATACGTTTTAGTGGATTTGACCCTTCTGGATCTTAGTTTCTCTTTTAGGGAATTAGCTCTTGAGATTTCGTGGGGATACGTGAGAATAAAATGTAAGGTATTATTATTTTTATTATATTTATTAGTTGTGCAGTATCGTATGGTTGGAGTGACTGAGATTGCTCATTTCCTTTCCCATTGGTCTACACTATAGAGGCTATGGAATAAACATTCCCTCCCACCTGTTAGACCCAGTGCTGCCATCTCTTCTTATTTCAGTTCATGCCGTGTGACTGAAGTGAGTAAACCAGCAATCTCTGAATCTTTTGGCTTATACTTCCCTATCTATAAAAAGAAGTGAGTGACTTGGTGCCCGTAGCTCAGTGGTTAGGGCGCCAGCTACATGCACCAGGGCTGGTGGGTTCAAACCTGGCCTGGGCCTGCTGAACAACAATGATGACAACAGCAACAAATAGCTGGGTGTTGTGGCGGGCGCCTGTCATCCCAGCTACTTGGGAGGCTGAGGCAAGAGGATTACTTAAGCCCAAGAGTTTGAGGTTGCTGTGAGCTGTGACACCACAGCACTCTACCAAGGGCAACATAGTGAGACTCTGTCTCAAAAAAAAAAAAAAAAAAATGGAGTATGCATGCCCAATATTTAATTTTTATTAATTCAATCATATATAGCACTAAACTACTGCACACAGTAAAGTACACCATGATAGAAAAGAATGGAATTTTTTTTCTTTTTTTTAGAGACAGAGTCTCACTTTATTGCTTTTGATAGAGTGCTGTGGCATCACAGCTCACAGCAACCTCCAACTCCTGGGCTTTGGCAAGTCTCTTGCCTCAGCCTCCCGAGTGGCTGGCACTACTGGCGCCCACCACAGCACCCAGGTATTTTTTTTTGTTGCAGCTGTCATTGTTGATTTTAGCTGGCCTGGCCAGGTTCAAAACTGCCAGCCTTGGTATATGTAGCCGGTGCCCTACCCACTGAGCTACCAGTGCCTCCCTGCACAGTGATATTTTAATGAAACCTGGAGACAATTAAAATACCTAAGAATAAATTTAACTTGAAACATTGCTTTTTAAAAAAGATTCAGTTCTAATAAAAATGCTCTCTTTTAGAGAAACTAAAGACATTAGTTTAAACAACTTAATATGTAGATTTATTGCAGTAACAAATTCCAGTAAGAGCTAGTGGTAAAACATAAATGGATAGCAATGTTAAAATTTTTTTTTTTTTTTTTTTTTTTTTTTGTAGTTTTTGGCCGGGACCAGGCTCGAACCCACCACCTCTGGTATATGGGGCTAGCACCCTACTCCTTTGAGCCACAGGCGCCTCCCCAATTAAAATATTTTTTAATTCTTTTATTTAATCATAACTGTGTACATTGATGCATTTATGGGTTTCCATGTATCGATTTGATATACAATGTGAAATGCTTACATTGAATTAAGTAACACATTCATGACAATTATACTCTTTTCTTAATAGTTTTAAAATGGAATATATTCTTCTTAGTAAAGTATCTCAAGAATGAAAAAAAATCCAGTGTACTCAATACTACTATGAAATCAATATATAATCACCTACACATTCATATGAATGGTAAAACATGACTATAGTCCAGAAAGTAGAAAGGAAGAGGAGGCGGGAGGGGAGGGAGGCGATGGGAGGAGAGAGGGTATTTGGGGGACTTCACCTAATGTGCATGAGGCAATGGTACATTTTAAGACATTTTCATATGTAGCAAGTGTGTAGATTCAGCAGATTTGGAAAATTGAACACAGTGCAACAATGATTAAAATGATACCATCTTGGGTTATCACAGTTTAAAATAAGA
The DNA here is from genome assembly GCA_963574355.1 of Loris lydekkerianus. Taxonomy (NCBI): domain Eukaryota; kingdom Metazoa; phylum Chordata; class Mammalia; order Primates; family Lorisidae; genus Loris; species Loris lydekkerianus. Next base: position 7,740 of record CAUYPK010005206.1, on the reverse strand, counting down.
ACCTATCCTATAACAGAGACAGAACAGACACAGGGCGAGAGACAACCATTAAATTGTCTTCCAAATAGTTGGCTAATAGGTTGGGAAAAAATCAACGTAGACACATTGATATGTGAGACCAAACAGTATAATAAATTCCAGCTGTGTCAAAAAGTAACCGCACTTTTTTAAAAACTGAGGAGTTTATTTATCCCACATGTGAAAAGAACATGCCCATCTTTTTCTAATCACTGAAGAAAATGGGTGCTGTTATCAGAAGCAAGAGGGATTAATTGAATGTGCTGTAGAACCTCTTTAAGTTAACCACCCAAGGGGCTGTAATAGACTGGTCAACATATGGAGGTGGCCAACATAAGGAGCTAGGCCTAGTGGACTGATATGTACATGCGGGGCATGTCTGGTCTTTGAAAGTTAGGTCAACTTAAGGCAGGTAGTCAATGTAGAGAGGTGGTCGACTTTGGAGGTTCTATAGTCTTTAAAAATTTTAATTTTGGGCTTGGTGCCCGTAGCATGGTGGTTAAGGTGCCAGCCACATACACAAAGGGTGGCAGGTTCGATCCCAGCCTGGACCAGGTAACAAAAATGACAATTGCAACAAAAAATAGCCGGGCATTATGGCGGACGCCTGTGGTCCCAGCTACTTGGGAGGCTGAGGCAAGAGAATCTCCTAAGCCCAAGAGCTGGAAGTTGCTGTGAGCTGTGACGCCACAGCACTCTACCAAAGGTGACATAGTAAGACTCTGTCTCAACAACAACAACAAAAAATTAGTTTTCATATAATAAAAGGTAAAATAAAAAATATTATAATGGAAATGTCCAGTATAGACATATTACACAGATAACCTGATGATAGCTTTCTCAGGTTATGAGAAAGATAAATGATTATGTAAGTCAATAACCACTTTCCACGTCCTGAATGATCAAAATAGATTTATAGTCAGGAAAATTTAGACCGATTCTTGTACTTTTAAAAATCACCATTTTAGCTGGGCGTAGTGGCTCATGCCTGTAATCCCAGCACCGTGGGAGGCTGAGGAGGGAGAATTGCTTGAGTTCAGGAGTTTGAGACTTGCCTGAGCACGAGTGAGACCCTGACTCCTAAAAAAATGAAAAACCCAACCGGGCGCCTGTAATCTCCGCGGCTTCCAGAGGCTGAGGCCATGGGATGCCCACATCCTGAGTCTGAGGTTCTAGTGAGCTATGACACCACTGCACTCTGCTCAGGGCATAGGGTGGGACTCGGTCTCAACAACAACAAAAAATTAAAATCACAGTTTTATTCAAAGTGATAATATAGGTAAATTTGTCCAATATGAAAACTCCCTTACAGACATATTAGACTGGAAGAAATTTAAAAATTGTAAAACACAATCTTGATGAGTCTCTAAAGGGAAGGCGGAGGCCTATTTTATACATTAATAGTATAAACGTGAAATGGACGCGTGTATCTGGGCCAGTCTATAACATGCTCTTAGTCTCACTCCCCTTCCTTTCTCCTAGGAGAAGAGGACTTATAAAACAATTTAACAATTGTTATAAAACAAGTTAACAATTGTTAACTTATAAAACAATTTCATTGCAGCATTACCTACTATGAGGAAAATTAAAATGCATCCATTAAATGCCCAAGAATATTTAACTGTCTAAGTAAATTGTGATGTTTTACCACATACAAATTAAAATGACAAGGGGAAGATACAATACACAGATATAGTAATATGAAACAAAGTGAAATAAAACAAACAACTTGAATGCATGATCATATTATATAATTATACAGAAATATATCGATGTATATTGCTGTAGATCAGAAAAGGATTTTGATTGATATAAAATGTATCACATTTCTTTTTTTTTTTTTTGCAGGCAATACAAACAATTATAACAACAATGTATGACATTTACAGAATGCCTGCTGTGTCTGTCACTCTTGTCATTGCTTTTATGAGTATTAATTTTATTTGATCTTGCAACAACCCTATGTGTTAAGTACTATTTTTATTTATTTTTTTAAATTTATTTATTTATTTATTTTAGAGACAGAGTCTCACTCTGTGGCCCTCAGTAGAGTGCTGTGGCATCACAGCTCACAGCAACCTCCAGCTCTTGGGCTTAGGTGATTCTCTTGCTTCAGCCTCCCGAGTAGTTGGGACTACAGGTGCCAGCCACAACACCCAGCTATTTTTTTGTTGTGGTTTGGCCAGTGCTGGGTTCGAACCCACCACCCTTGGTATAGGAGGCTGGTGTCCTACTCACTGAGCCACAGGCGCTACCCTTATTTTTATTTTTTTAAGAGATGGGATCTCACTATGTTGCCCAGGCTGGAGTGCAGTGGCTACTCACAGGCACGATACCACTACTGATCAGCACAGGAGCTTTGACCTGCTCCGTTTCCAACCTGGGCCAATTCACCCCTCCTTAGGCAACCTCATGGCCCCCTGCTCCAAGGAGGTCACCATATTGATGCCGAACTTAGTGCAGCCACCTGATCAGCATAGCGCACTATAGCCCAGAACTCCTGGACTCAAGCGATCCTCCTGTCTCAGCCTCCTGAGTAGCTGGACTACAGGCACCCGCCACAACACCCGGCTTGAGTACTATTTTAAGTCTTCATTTTACACGTGAAGAAATTGAAACTCAGAGTAGTCAAATAAATTACTCCAGGTTGCACAGCTTAGTTTAACTGGGTTTGTTTGTTTGTTTGTTTGTTCTTAGTATCTTCAACGAGGCTGCTGAGATTACGTTGTGTTGCTATTAAGGATAGGTTACATCAGCAGTCCCCAGCCTTTTTTGGCACCAGGGATTGGTTTCATGGAAGACAATTTCTCCATGGGTGGGGTTGGGGGTGGTTTGCGAATGATTCAAACACATGACATTCACACTTCAAATCTTTAGACATTAGGGCCTTAGAAGGAATGTGCAACCTAGATTCCTTGATTGCCCAGTTTATAGCAGGTTTCCCTCTCCTCTGAGAATCTAATGCTGCCACTGATTTGACAGGAGGCAGAGCTCAGGCGGTGATGAGAGCATGGGGAGTTTGAGGTTGCTGTGAGCAACTTTACCCAGGGCAACAAGCACTTTACCCAGGGCAACAAGGTGAGACTAAGACTCTGCCTCAAAAAAATGAAATAATAATAAATAACAAGGTGGTAAACATTCTAGGTGTTTTTTTTTTAATTGCAGTTTGGCTGGGACAGGGTTCGAACCCACCACCGTCAGCATATGGGACCGGTGCCCTACCCACTGAGCCACAGGCAGCACCCTACCCACTGAGCCACAGGCACCGCCCAACATTCTAGGTTTTAAAGAGAGCCATAACAGGGCCACCTCCCCCACCGCACTGCGTGCACACAGAGCTATCTCCCTCCTCATTTCCTTACTCCACAATTTGCACAGACACACCCATTGGGCCACGTAATTCTAAGGTTTCAAGAAAATGAGGCAAATCTCTCTCAGAAAAAAGGTTAGAACCTTCAGGAAAAACTCGAAATATAAAAGGACTGGCCATTATGTTTCTCAGGAAATAGTCTAACAAATCCATTGCCTTTTTTTTTTTTTTTTTTTTCGCTGTTTAAGGAATTTTTATTAAAGCAAGAATTTTATAATCCAAATTTCATTTCCTTGCTCAGTTATTAATTCTGTTACTTAAAACAGAACTGACATTCTGAGCTATTCCCAGTAAAGGATTATGAAATTAAAGAAAGGAATGCTTTAAATTTTTGTACTTTGCTGAAAATTCTTTTTCCCAGGGTCTATAAAACATTAATTTGTTTTTGTATTTTACTATTTTTTTGTGTTTTTGTTTTTGTTTTTTTCATTGCTTTTAAAGGGAGACATTTTTCCGGTTAGATTGATTCCAGACCTTCCTTGGGTCAACTGTTTCCAGGTCAGGCTAATCTGTCAGACTACCTTCATGCTTGATCTGATTATTCCTTATCTGTCATACCGAGTCCAAGCAGAATGACCTTTCCTTTTTTTTTTAATGACAGAGTCTCACTTGCTGTGTTGCCCGGGCTGCAGTGGAGAGTGCAATCATAGTTCTCTGTAACCTCAAAGTCCTGGGCTCTAGCAATCCTCCTGTCTCAGCCTCACCAGTACCTGAGACTACAGGCATGCACCACTCTGCCCTGCTACTTTTTCTTGTTTTTTGTAGAGATGGGAGTCTTACAAAGTTGACATGCTATTCTCAAACTCCTGACCTTAAGGATCACACACTTCCCAACCCCCACCCACACCACTGTGACCTTCCAAAGTACTGCCGTTACAGGCCTGAGTCACTGCCCCTGCCTCGAGACCTTTTAAAAATATTGCAGACTGTTGACGTGCCTTCTGTTTTATAACCTTGGTAGAAATGACAAGCCCAGGAAAAGAAAATTAAATTCAACCTTAGGCCCCTGGATCCAGAGTAGATAATTATGGGTTTACAATATCTACATGTATGTGGTGAAGCTTGGTGGACGAGGAGCATGGGGTTTATTAATACACCCATGAATTGGTGTTTCAGGACAATAGTTATCAAGCAAAGACTTAAAAGCTTTTATCATTAGACTAATTGTAATTCACTTGATCCTCCAAATGTAACAAAATCCTTCAATCTACTTTCCCAAGCCATTATTCTACATTCAGCATAGTTTGCCTATCATTAAACATTTATTTTCTACAGTGCTCTTTGGAAGACAAACAAAGAAGTTACTTTGCTCCTTTATATTGATTCCTGAGTTGTCCTTTGGAAAAGCTTTCAGGAAGTTTAATGGTTTTGAATGAATAGTAGTTAGGTTTATGCCATGATTAGCAAATTTGCTTCTTTCTTTTTATTTCAATAGTCGAGTATTAGAACTTAGATCTTTCTTTTTTCATCTAGTGTAGACTATCATTATTAGTGAGGACGTCAAATAACACTTCTTTTAAACTATAACTGATTGATGTAGGAGAATATTAAAATAGAAAACAAGGCAACTATGCATGTTTTTTATCAGACATAATTTTAATTATTTTATTTTATTTTTTTGAGACAGAGCCTCAAGCTGTTCCCCTGGGTAGAGTGTCATGGCATCACAGCTCACAGCAACCTCCAACTCCTGGTCTTAAACAATTCTCTTGCCTCAGCCTCCCAAGTAGCTGAGACTACAGGTGCCCACCACAATGCCCAGCTATTTTTTTGGTTATAGTTGTCATTGTTGTTTGGCAGGCCCAGGCTGGATTCGAACCCACCAGCTCTGGTGCATGTGGCTGGCACCCTAGCTGCTTGAGCTACAGGTACCGAGCCAATTTTAATTATTTTAAAAAGAACTCATATAATCAGTGAAGAATGGGGTCTTTGAAGTGGCCTGAAGCTAAGGGTTTCAGGTATTCTTTTGCCTTCTTTGGGGAACAACTAAATAGTTTTATTTAGCAGAAAAAAGACCCTTTATTAAGATTTCCTTCTGGTTTAAACCTGAGCTTGTGATTTATAGAAGCCCTTTCAAAAGCTTTGGTGCCTTTTTATAGAACAATTATCACAGGTTTACCTGTTATTACCAGAGCTCCCTTGGGTTCAAATGTATACGTCTTATCTTCCCTGAAGCAGATTAAAGTAAAACAGAGCAATCTTCAATCTCAGGGGTATTTGTTATATATTTGATGTGGTTTATATATAAGGGGGCTCACTTATTATTATAAAAAATACATTGAAACACTTGATAGTCTTTTACTCTTTATCATAGGTAATTCAGAAGTATTTACTAAATAGATTCTATTTCTTCCTATGTACTTTTCCATGTGCATATTCTAAAAAAAAAAATGTGAGCGGCGCCTGTGGCTCAGTGAGTAGGGCTCTGGCCCCATATACTGAGGGTGGCAGGTTCAAACCCAGCCCCAGCCCAAGTGCAACAACAACAACAACAACAATAGCCAGGCATTCTGGCAGGTGCCTGTGGCCCCAGCTTCTAGGGAGGCTGAGACAAGAGAATCGCCTCAGCCCAAGAGCTGGAGGTTGCTGTGAGCTGTGATGCCACAGTACTCTACCAAGGGCCACAAAGTGAGACTCTGTCTCTAAAATATATATATATCTATATATTCACTGGATATAATATGAAACAAAGTATAAAATGTTGGGTGGTGCCTGTGGCTCAACGGAGTAGGATGCTGGCCCCATATGCCAGAGGTGGTGGGTTCAAATCCAGTCCCGGCCAAAAACTGCAAAAAACAACAACAACAACAAAAAAGTACAAAATGTAGTCTCTAACCTAAGAGAGCTGAGAAGTAATAATTACTTAAAATTTATATAATTTATGAATGAGAAGCAGGCAGAGGAGGAGAGAGAAGGTGTGAGGAGAAGGGAGGGGGATTGGTGTGCTCCTTAAGGGTCTATGGCACACCTGCATTTGTGTCCTGAGGCAGGACACAACTACAGCAGGGACTCTACCTAACAAATGCAAACATTGTAACCTAATTGCTTGTACCCTCCCATTAATCTGTTAAAGATTATATAAAACATTTTCTGGGGCTGGGCAAGGTGACTCACACCTGTAATCCCAGCACTTGGGAGGCTGAGGCAGGTGGATGGCCTGAGCTCACAGGTTGGAGAGCAGCCTGAGCCAGAGCAAGACCCCATCTATAAAAAAAATGCCAGGCATTGTGGCGGGCACCTGTAGTTCCAGCTACGTGGGAGGCAGGAGGATCACTTGAACCCAAGAATTTGAGGTTGCTGTGACCAGAGATGCCATGGCCCTCTATCAAAGGTGACCAAGTAAGACTCTCAAAAAAGACAAACATGGGCGGTGCCTGTGGCTCAGTGAGTAGGCTGCCGGCCCCATATACTGAGGGTGGCAGGTTCAAACCAGGCCCCGGCCAAACTACAACAAAAAAATAGCCGGGTGTTGTGGCAGGCACCTGTAGTTCCAGCTACTGGGGAGGCTGAGGCAAGAGAATCACCTGAGCCCAAGAGCTGGAGGTTGCTGTGAGCTGTGACACCACTGCACTCTACTGAGGGCAATAAAGTGAAACTCTGTCTCAAAAAAGAAAAAAAAAAGGACAAACACACACACACATTTTCTTATGTTTTTAAAGTTTTTTAATTGGTTGTTATTTAGACTCCATATACTAATTTTCATACTGTGGTTATGATCTGAAATAGCAATTAACATTGAAATCGCCTTAATTTTTCTCTACCACTACACTTTTCTCTAGAACTTCAATTAATTATTATACTAAACAATTTTTTTTTTTTTTTTTTTTTTTTTGAGACAGAGACTCACTCTGTCACTTGAATTGGAGTGCCTTGGCATCAGCCTAGCTCACAGCAACCCCAAACTACTGGGTTCAAACAATCCTCCTGCCTCATCCTCCCAAGCAGCTGGGACTACATGTGTGCACCACCACAACCAGCTAATTTTCCATTATCAGTAGTGACTGGGGTCTCGCTCTTGCTTTGTCTGTTCTAGAACTCATGGCCTGAAGCGATCCTCCTGCTTTAGCCTCCTAGAATGCTAGGATTACAGGCGTGAGCCACCACACCCGGGCAGAATGTTTTTCTTCATGTACATTTTACTGAGCTAATAATTCAGGAATTGTGACAATAGTCATTCAACAAAGCACTTTAGTTATCTAAAGTATTTCAGGGTAGTTACCTGATGCTCTAGATAAGGCCTCTGCTTCATTCTCTGCTTTAAGCATGTGCTGGTGGTTAGAAGATCAGGTTATTGGCTCAGCGCCTGTGGCTCAAGTGGTAAAGGTGCCAGCCACATACACCTGAGCTGGCAG